>VMDO01017141.1:0-45693 GCA_007922755.1 Pedetes capensis | reverse complement strand
AAAATCACATGTAATTGTTCTAACAAGATAGAAACAAAGACCACTACAGGAAAAGTTTCTATCTTAAACAGAAATGGAACCCAAGGACATATAGAAAAATACTATATAGTAAAAGATAGAGAAGACCTGGATGGGAAACTTAGATAGGAAGGGGGGAGGGGGGAAACATAGAGGAGGGTAAGGGGTAACCTATATGAATCATGCTTATCAAATTGCATATATGAAAATTGTCACAACGAAAAGCATGTCAAAATGAATCACACTATGATGTACATTAAAAATTTCTAATAAAAAAAAAAGAAAATTATATTGGGCGGTGCATGAAGTATTTAAGACTATTATGAAAAGGAAATCTTTCATCACTAAAAAAATGATAGTTTTTAGCTATAACCACTTTTTCCTTAATATTGTTTTATCATATATTTTAATTTTAAACAATCTAGAAGTATTTTAAAAAGTAAATGAATAAAAATAACTTAAGCTGCTATGACTTTTACAATGAGGTTCATATAAATAGCATTATTTTGATAGCTTACAGGGAGAATTGTAATAAATCAGGTAAATTATATTCGTCACTAGAGGACATAGTTTGTGAACTTGACAGAATGCTGTATTGTAGAAGAAAAAAATAAAGATTTAAGTTTTTTAACTTGTCACTAAATTGTGACTAAAGACAAACCATGTAACTACCCTGAATGTTTCCTTATTTGTCAAAAGGTGATAAATCTATTGTAAAGGTCTTTATGATAAGTGAAATAGTATATGTGAAAGTGTTTCATAAATAATAAAATCATTTATGAAAGAGAAAAAAAAAAGATGAACTTTATGGGACATAAAGAACTTTATTGGACCAGACACAATAATTATAGGAGACTTCAATACCCACTTTTGCCAAGAGACAGGTCATTTAAACACAAAATCAACAGAGAAATGAGGAACCTAATCTTCACCCTAAACCAATTGGATATCACAGATATATACAGAATATTCCATCCATACAATGAGGAATACACATTCTTCTCAGTTTAACATGGAATATTTTTAGAGATAGACCATATGCTATTGCATAAGAATTCCCTCAATAAATGAAAAAAGTTGAACTTATCCCCTGTTCCTTATCAGATCACAATGGAATAAAATTAGAACTCAAAAGCAGAATAATTTCAGAAATTTCACAAACTAGTGGAGACTAAATAATACACTGCTGAAGGACCAATGGGTTGTTGAAGAAATAAAAATGGAATTTAAAAAATTCCTGCAATCAAATGATGATGAAAACACATCTTACCAAAGCATATGGGATATAGCAATGGGAATTTTAAAAGGGAAGTTTATAGTATTAACTGCCTTCATCAATAAGGTAGAGAAGAGCCAAATAAATGACCTAATGACACACCTTAAGACATTAGAAAATCAACAACAAATCAATCCTAAAAGGAGCATGCACAAAAAAATTACCAAGATAAAG
The DNA here is from genome assembly GCA_007922755.1 of Pedetes capensis. Lineage (NCBI taxonomy): Eukaryota > Metazoa > Chordata > Mammalia > Rodentia > Pedetidae > Pedetes > Pedetes capensis. The sequence goes on along the minus strand of VMDO01017141.1, from coordinate 44,225 downwards.
GCAGAAGTATCCCAATTAGAATTAAAAAGATAATTCAAAAAATTAATAAGACTAAGAGCTGGTTCTTTGAAAAGATTAATAAAATAGAGGCTTCTCTGGCCAATCTCATCAAAAAGAAAAAGGAAAAAGCTAACATAGTAAAGATTAGAAATGAAAACGGGACCATAACCACCAACTACAATGAAATACAGAAAATAGGGATTACTTTGAGGGATTGTATTCCCCAAAATATGAAAATACAGAAGAAATAGATAAATTTATTAACATATGTGACTTACCAAAACTAACCCCAGAAGACATAAGTGACCTAAAGAAGCCCATTACATATGCTGAAATAGAAAAGGTAATAAAAAGTCTCCCAACAAAGAAGAGCCCAGGTCCTGATGGGTTCACAGCAGAATTTTCCCAAACTTTCAAATAAGATATACTTGTCTTCCTCAAATTATTCCAAAAAGTAGAAAAGGAGGGAACACTTCCAAACTCATTCTATAAAGCTCCCATCACCCTGATACCTAAACCAGGAAAAGATTCATCTAAGATAGATAATTATAGACCCATTTCCCTTATGAACATAGATGCAAAAACCCTTAACAAAATCCTGGCAAACCAAATCCAGCAACATATTAAAAAGATTGTTCACCATGACCAAGTGGGATTTATTCCACACATGCAAGGTTAGTTCAACATATGGAAATCAATTAATGTAATCCAACATATCAAGAGACTGGCAAACAAAAATCACATGATCATCTCAATTGATGCTGAAAAGGTCTTCTAAAAGGGCAACACCTTTTCATGATAAAAGCCCTGGAGAAGATAAGCATAACAGGAAAATACCTTAACATCATGAAAGCCTTCTATGACAGACCCACAGCCAACATTATATTAAATGGAGAAAAACTGAAGCCATTTCCTCCAAGATCTGGAATAAGAAAAGGATGTCCACTCTCTCCTATTCTATTTAATATAGTAATTGAAGTCCTCACCAGGGCAATCAGACTAGAGAAAGAAATCAAAGGGATACAGATTGGCAATGAAGAGGTCAAACTATCATTATTTATGGATGACATGATACTTTACTGAAAAAAACCCAAAACCTCATCCAGAAAACTTTTAGATCTAATCAACTACTCCAGCAAAGTGACAGAATATAAAATTAACACACAAAAATCAATAGCTTTCCTTTATACCAAATGTAAGCAGGAAGAGAAAGAAATTACAGATACAATACCCTTCATGATAGCCCACCAGAAAATTAAGTACCTTGGAATCAATCTAACGAAAGACCCTACAGACCTCTACAAGGAAAATTTCAAAATATTAAAGAAAGAAATTGCAGTAGATACTAAAAAATGGAAGGACTTTCCCTGCTCCTGGATCAGGAGAATCAATATAGTAAAAATGGCTATCCTTCCAAAAACCATTTATAGATTTAATGCAATCCCTATTAAAATTCCAATGATAGACTTTACAGAAATAGAAAAATGATCCAAAAATTAATATGAAATCACAAAATACCATGTATAGCCAAAACACTCATAAGCTGCAAAACTAGTGCAGGTGGAATCACAATTCCTGACGTTAGTCTATACTACAGGGCAGTGGAAGCAAAAACAGCTTGGTACTGGCACAAAAATAGGCCTGAAGACCAGTGGAACAGAATAGAAGATACAGAAATACTTCAATACACCTATAGCCACCTGATTTTTGACACAGAAGCAAGGCAAGTAAATTAGAAAAAAGATAGCCTTTTCAATAAATAGTGCTGGGAAACATGGACATCCACATGCAGAAAAATGAAAACCAACCTGCATTTCTCAATAGGCATAAGAGTTAACTCAAAATGGATAAAAGACCTCAACATAAAACCAGAAACTTTAAAATTAATAGAAGATAGTATAGACAATATGCTACAACAAATAGGTAGAGGAAAGTATTTCCTTAATAGAACTCCAGTTGCTCAAGAAATTGCAACAAGAATGGATAAATGGGATTACATGAAATTAAAAGCTTCTGTACATCAAGGGAAACAATCAACAGAGTCAAGGAAATCCCCAAGAAATGAGAAAAAATCTTCACATCCTATATATCAACAGAGGTTTAAGTTCCAGAATTTATAAAGAATTCAAGAAAAAAATACCAAAGAAAATAAATGACCCAATACACAAATGGACAAAGGAACTGAGTAGACAGTTCTCGAATGAAGAGGCCCATAAATTCATGAAACACATGAAAGAATTCTCAATATCTCTAGCCATTAGGGAAATGCAAATCAAAACAATACTGAGATTCAACCTTACTCCAGTAAGAATGGCCAAGATCAATAAAACAAGAACAAATGCTGGCGAGGTTACAGACAAAAGGGAACCCTCTTACACTCCTGGTGTAGCTATAAATTAGTTCAACCACTTTGGAAATCAATATGGAGATATCTTAAAAAACTAAAAATAGATCTACCATATGACCCAGCTATAACACTATTGGAAATATGCCCAAAGGGAGATGAGTCACCATACCACAGACACACCCGCATCTCCATGTTCAGTGCAGCATTTTTCACAATAGCAAGGATATGGAATCTACCTAAGTGCCCTTCAACAGATGAATGGATAAAAAAACCTATGGTACATATATGCAATGGAATACTACTCAGCAATTAAAAAAAATTGAAATAATGTCATTTGAAGCAAAATGGATGGAATTGGAGAAAATTATTTTAAGTGAATGAACACAAGCCCAAAGAGAGAAATACCACATGTTCTCACTCATATGTGGGAGCTAAATCAAAATTAAAAGAAGGAAAAAATCCTGTAAAGAAATCAGAACATAATAAAAAGCTAAAATCAACTTAGTTGGGAAGGGACAATTTAGGGACCCAAAGGAAGAAAGAAGGGCTGTATGAAAAGGAAGAAATAATGGGAGAAGAAAGAAGGGAGAGGAGAAACACAGAAGAGCAAGGAATGAGAGAGAGGGTGACCTCAAAGTAAACAGCCCAACTTTAATAGTTTGGGAAATAATTATAATAATACCAGTAACACCAAAGAATGGTAATAATATAAATGGGCTGGAAATTTCATGTAATGTTACTGACAATGTAAAAAGATTCAACCTTAAACATAATTGGGATCCAAGGATATATAGAAAAATATTCCCACAAAAAGACATGCAAGTGGGAGAGAAGCCTTTGGTGATGGGGTGGGATGGGGTGAGGTAGTGCACAAGAGTGTAATGGGGAACTTATCTGTGCAATGTACAATGAAATGTATATATGGAAATGTCACAATAAAATGCATGTCAGAATGAAACACATTAAGATACAGAGTGTGTTCTTCCCTTTTGGTTTTCTGCCTCCAGCTCTTTGCACATGTGAATGATATAGTGAATCATATAGTGTTTCCAATATACTTAGTTAAGGAAGTTTATGTTATAAACAAACATGCATATGAGTTTTCACTTGAAATTATTATATAATATTCTATATTGATCAACAGTGGCTAGGAAAGTTCAATATGAAATGTAAATTATGCTAATCTCAGACATTATAATTAGTAATACCCAAACTAGGGAATATAAGGAGCTTCTACAACCCTCTTCTGAAATATTCCAATATGATGTTAGTATTGAGACTCTCATCTACACAACATATATTTAGAATTTATTTTAGCAAACATTTTAATAGGAGATTTAGCTCCTGTGTTTCACACATTTTTCAGATTGATGCTATGTCAAAAATATGTCTACATGCTCAACTTTCTTTTCCTATTCTGTCTTTATGCAGTTTTTTTCCAAAGTATCCAAGGACAGCTGGAGGACCTGGCATGATTGAATATAGGTAGGGTTTGGATGACACACAGGTTCCCTATGGAGTAGGCAAGCAAGTTGACTCTGGAATAATAGCAGGACAATGAAGGCCACAACTGTCTTCAGAGGTATGATCCTGTTTGTGATACATCCATTATATGTAAGACAACTTGGACCAGGGTTGAGGATCAGGGAAAGTCAAACTGAGGAAGAGGCTATGTTCTGGCTTCCTTCAACATGTAGAATTTTATAGATCCAAGAATCCTGATGGGTAGCCTGCCTCTCTGACTTACCTGAAACCTTATACTGGCTTACAGAACCTGTGGGATTTCACAATCAAGAAAAGAAGGCTTCTCAATGGTAATATGGCAGTAGATTCTACCCAACCATTGTGACAAATTTCTGATCTTAGAAGGAGACAATGTATTATCTTTAGCAATCCATAAAAGTCACACAGTTATACAGATATTAGCTACAGTTTCCTGCCAGAACTTCCTGCTTAAATGTCAGAATGATTTTCATTTGATACTGGCCTAAGTTCCTCCTTGAGAATCTTAGTAATTCATTCCGTGGGTCTTTTCTTGAGTGACTTACACAGTTAACTCACCCAAAGCCCTTATCTCACCCAAAGCCCTTAAACCTTTCACTAGGTAATGTTCTGAGACTATTGGTGAGTTATCCAATGGGATGTTCCCCAGGATATGCCCAAGATGATCTGCCACCTTTTCGTAACTGAAAATTTCCTGAGACCCACTAATGTAGTTCCTTGGGAAGCTCACTTCAGCCTTCCCTAGATCCTTGCTCTTAGAGGCTTGAAGTTCAGAGGATTTTCAATGTGTTAGATTTCTGTTGCTGTGAAAAAGTACTTCAGATAATCAATTTATGAGGAGGAAAGATTTATTTGGCACATGAATTCATAATTTTCAGTCTGATTGCTTTACCCCATCTCTTAGGTCCATGGTCAGGCAGAATGTCTTGTCAGGGAGCACATGGTGGAGAAAAGATGCTCCCCTCGTGGAACCTGGGAAGCAAAAACAAAGAAAGAGGAAGGACCAGTTTGCTGTATGTAGTTGGAAAATCACTCCTTTTAATGAGTAAAAGAAAAATAATTGTTTTCTTTTAAATATTTGCAAACACGTTTATAGCAATCTTAAATTTTATCCACATGTACAATTTTCTTTCAATGTACTTAGTTCACGGTATAATTATTGTGTGATTAAATGACTGTAAGTTTGTAGATAGAATTTTAGAGGATTACATCCTATATGACACTGGGGGAGGAATTCACATGCATGCTTCCTCAGGGTTGAATAAAAGGCAGAGCAGAAATGACTATCAAACCTACACAGCTTAATGTTCTCTTGTTACACGTGCCGTGCATACCTATTGCGAATAAATGTGTTCTTCATGTGATAAGTATCAAAAGAAGCTGAGAGCACTGACACAGGACACAGAGCATTTCATCTGAGCCATGGCAAGATGGTTAAATGTACTTTCGCCCTTTTTATCAGGGTTTGAAGGATGTGTTGGACCCAGCATGTGAAATGATAATTGCGAATGTTGAGTGGAGTGTTAATGGGTGATCATATTGTTCTATCTTGTGTTGTATATGTTGAAGGGTTTCCAGGTGCATTAATTTGCTCTTTTGTCAACACTCCCAAAATAAGCCTTTGGATCAGCAAGAATGAAAGCAATGTATAATGTCTCACATTTGAGAGTGAAGTCCCTTTCTGTTCTGAGGGTGCTATTCTTAGTAAGTCAGAAAAGTGTATGGGAAGGGGAGACACAACCCAGAAAGAAAGAATATGAACAAACTTGTAACGTTCATACAAGTGTATGTCTGGTCACACTAAACCATAGGACATATACCTAAAATGAGATTAGCAAAAAAATTTGCCTGAAAGAGAAGAAATAGGCTGGATTTTAAAGAGTTTGAATGACAGTTTAAGAAGCTGGAATGCAGTATGGGGGAAGAAAATGGGGGGCCAAGTGTCATTACTTGAATCTAAAATATTCTCCATAGGTCAAGTGTTTGAGTGTTTGGCCCCCAGCTGGTAACACTGTTTATAGAGGTTACGGAACTTTGAAATGAAGGCGTAGCTTAGCAGAAGTGAGTCACTGGGGATGGAAATGGTGAGATTTTTATTCAGAACCATGGTGATATTGCTCTCTCAAGCACTCTGCTGCCTGATACAATGACATGAGGTCATCTGCCACAGACCCTGCCAGGCCTGCCCTGCCACTATGCCACGTGCTTGCTTTGGCTCTATGGATTATAGTCCTCTAATCATAAACTGTCCAATAAATATTTTTCCCTATAAATTTGTTTAGATCCGTTTCTCTGCCACAATGGTGTACCAGCTGAATAACACACCACAATTTTCATAACCACGAGAGCAAACCCAAATCTGTGTTTTGGAAAGATGATTAGCAAATATAAATGGGTAGGAGTTCCTGTGGAAATATATCAATTACTCCTTATACCACAGGAGATACTATACCCTGTTAATGTCAGATAACAGGCAAATTCAAAAGTTTTAATTAATAGGCTTATACTTTCCCACAATACAGCAGTAAATACAACTTCTTGCTCATCATCCATTGGTTCTATTTCATTAGAGTTCCTTCATTCTCAGGGCATGTCTCTTATGCTCCAAGGTGGCAGCCAGGTAAAAGGCAATCTTGTCCCAACGCTCCCAACTAAATTCCGAATGTTAGAGTAAATAGGACCAGCCTAGGTCACAAGAACACCCCTTAAACACTTGTGATCTATGTAACACTGCCTTTCCATACATTTTTTATGTCATCTGTACAAGGTAATATAGTTTTCCCTCAGTAACCACAGGGACTGGTTCAAGGGTCCCCATGGATACAAAAATCAGGATGTTTAATTCTGTCCTACAAAAGGTTCTATTCTTTTCATATAACCAACATATTTTAAGTCAATAGTTCCCAACATTTTTGGCATATCAACTGATTTTGTGGAAGGCAAACTTCCTCTGAGCTCATGCAATAGTGTGAATGATGAGGAGCTGCTATAAACATAGACGAAGATTCACTTGCTCACCTGTTATTCAGCTCCTGCTGTGTGGCCCAGTTCCTAACAGGCCCCAGACCAGGGGTTGGAGCCTGCTGTTTTAAATCATTTCTAGATTACTTACAGTACTGAATACAGTGTAAATGCTGTGTTAAGCAGCTTTTATCTTGTTTAATGAATAATGGCAAGGGGGAAATTCTGTATGTGTTCAGTACAGATGCAGCCATCTCTTTCTGAATAATTTCACCCCACAGTTGGTTGAAATCACAGATGTGAAAACCTCCAATAAAGAGTTCCAAGTCTATAAAAGTTGAGGGTGTTAAAAAGTATTATTGTGATTGGACAGTTGGTTTGATGTCTAGAGACACTACCCCCTCCCTGTAAAAAAGAAGATGAAGAAAAAAGAAAAAATTGAGGGCAAACTGGTCCTTTGCTACAATAGTTTGAACAACTATAGTCTAATTAATATATACACTTCACTGTGAAGGTTTATTGTGAAAAGTTAACATTGTGTGTAAATTTGACTGAATCAAAGAGTGCCTAGCTATTTGGCTTAACATTATGTCTAGATGTGTCTGCGCAAATTTTTCCAAATGAGATTAGCATTTAAGTTCATGGACTCAGTAAAGCAGATGAACCATCCTAAAAAGGGGACTATCATCCAATCCCTTGAGAACTGAGTAGAACAAAAGGTGGCAAAAGGGAGAAATCACCACTTTTTCCTACCTGCATATTGTTGTTGTTGTTAGGTGCTGTCGAGTTGGTATCCGACTCATAGAGACCCTACATACAACAGGTGAAACACTATTGTCAGTGCTTCTTTGCTGTTCATAGGGTTTTCAATGGCAGATTGATTATTGGGAGTGGGTTGCCAGGTCCTTCTCCCAAGCCTGCATTATCTGGTGTTCCCAGGTGGTTTCCCATCCAAGTACTAACCAGGCCCAACCCTGCTTAGCTTCCAAGATCTAATGGGATCAGATGCCACAGGGCTATGGCTGCAAGCTTATACCTGTATATAGGAGCTGGCATATCTGTGTACCCTTGCCACCCTTAAACATAAACCAGGAGCTCTCCTGATTCTCAGAGTTTTGGACTTGAACAGAGCTATGCCATCAGATTCTCTTGGTCTATACATGAAGCAATGGCTTTTTGTGATTTTAGCATCTTCGATTGCCTAAAATTTTCCTTTAAATGTACATGATGTCTAACAAAAATATTTCCCCCCTTTTTCCTTTTGTGAAATGATTATGTCCTGCACATCAAAAGCCAAAAAAGGTTGGAGACTTTCTTGTGCTTGATATTTGAGAATTGACTGTCTTTTATTCCCATACTTCATCAATAAGTATTTACATGAATATTAAAATTAGAGCCAGGAGCAGTGTCGCACATCTGTAATGCCAGCGACTTGGAAGGCAGAGACAGGAGGAACGCAAGTTCCAGACCAGAGGTAACCTGCGTAATTTAGTGAGATCCTGTGTCAAAACTCAAAAAGTAATAAAATGGGTTGAGCGCACAGCTCAGTGGTACAACACTTGCAAAAGCATGCAAGCACAAGGCCCTGGGTTCAACTCCCAGTACTGAAAAAAGAATGAAAATCAATCAGATCTTCTCCTAAAACCCTGCTGGCATCATGGTGACATGCCTAGGAACCCACTGAAACAAAAAACTCTGGCCCCAAATGTCAGTCCTGTCACCTACTGGCTAAGAAGCTTAACTGTGGTAATTTGAGTAATTTGTGTCAGCCTCTATCCCAATAAAATGGGGATAACTAATATCTATCTCAGAGAGTAGTTGTAAGTAATACATAAATACAACAATGGCAACTGCCTGAAACAAAAACTTTTGTGTGACCTCCTTGTCAAACTAATCCTTTATCCTCTTTTGAAAAACCACTGCCTCTTCTGAAGAAGGCATCTTTCATCTATTTAGGTACATTCAAAAACTGAAAGTGTCTGACAGGGTCATCCACTCTACCATGCAGGAGTGTCACTGGGATGTCACTCCAGGTTAGAGTGTTCTGAAGCAGGTTCTGTACAATACTTGGTCTGTAAATCACTGTTAGAAAAAAAGGTTCCATGGGAAATGAATGTGAGAAATACTACCTATTGTTGCCTTAACCTCACAAACATCAACTTGCTAGTGATTTGGAAAAAGTTTCATAACAGAGAAGTACATTTAATCAAGTATTTCAAACATTTATTTGATAGTGATTTCATTTCTTATTTAATAATCTCTTATTATCTCAGGGGACATATTGTAATCTGCTCACTTGGCCTTACTCATCTTGTCCCCCCACGTGTTTTTAGCAATAGTTCATGATTGAGAAGTTTGAACTGGAGGCACTGGATTCTAGGCTAATACAGAACAAACTGCTCTTACATATTATATACCATGTATTCAATAACACAGAAGGCATGCTAAATGCATAAGTACCAGACATCTGTAGATTGATCTTACTCTAGTGAGCAGAGCTGCTCCTAAACCTCCAAGAGAGGCTCTGCAGATATTATAGGTCCTGATTTTATACTCAGAGAATAATGACTATACTATGAGGATCCTCATGAGTGCACAAGTGTCCCATCTCAGCCTCACATTGCGTCCTGAAGGTGGCAGATACAGCTTATGGGTTCTCAGGGTCCAGCCAGGGCTAGGCGTTGTCTGTCCTCCCAGATCCTGGAGTTGTGCTGAAGTCACATCAGAGTTCCCAGTAGAGAATAAGGTTCAGAGGCCCAGGACACTCAGGCTAAGAGGAAACTCTATTACTATTACTATTATAATATTTCCTTGCTTATTAGTTTGAACATGTCAGATCTTGTCACATCTAGAAAGCTAAAGAGGGTCAGGCCAAGTTAGTACTTGGATGGGAGATGGCCTGGGAATACTGGGTGTTGTAGACTTGGGAGAAAGACCCAACAGCCCACTCCCAAAACAATCAGGCATGGAAAACCATATGAATAGCTGAGAAGCACTGACAATAGTGCTGGTCAGAGTCAGGTAGGGATTCATGCTGTTGTACATAGAGTCTCTATAAGTCAGACCCAACTCAATGGCACCTAACGCCAAGAAATATTAGTTTGAGTAATCGTTTGCTCATTAAAAAGTAGTTTTATTCTTTGTTTTGGAGTAGAGGGCAATTTGTGTAATCTGTCTTTCTGGTAGTTTTTTTCTTAACATTTTACCTTCAGATTCAAATGCTTTGGATGGATTGACAAACTGCGGCTGAGAAATCTGTGGTCATTGCATGTCTATAATCCTCCAGTAAAAGAGTACTATTTTATAAGCCTATGAACCAGGCATCAAGGTTGACCTTCTTTCATTTAAAGCCCTGTGCTCTGCTACTTCCTCATTCCTCGTAAGGCCAAGCTTTCTCTGTACACAAGGTTGGTCTTCTGAAATTTAATAGTAACAAGGCTGCAGGTCAAATTAAGTACATTCTATACTGTCAATTATTGCTTTGTGGAATCAGTAGGAAAGAAAGACAAGGCTGCCCCCAAGTGGAAAACTCTCAAATACCAAAGATGGTTTCACTCAGGTTATATTTTATTGCAAGAAGTAAGTGGGCGCTGCACTCAATCACATTTATAGACCTCCCAGAGTCACTGGTTAGAAAACAAGTCTACAGGGTTCAGATCCTTTTACCTGTGTCCAGTTGGTGGTGATGAAACACTGAATAAAGTGAATAGGAGAAGGAAAGATACAGCTGCCTCTTGGAACTTAGAGAGAGCCTCTGGTTCAATAGAGATTCTGGGTTCCCACCTGGGATAGTCTGATTTGGGGGGCCTCCAGTGGGAACTGGGGTGCCTCTGCATTTTTAACCACTGGGATTCTGGTCACCTGGCAAACTTGGGCATTCCGGGCTCAGAAGCGATTCCTGTTCTCTTCCTGGTGTCCTAGAAAGATTCTGCTCCAGCTCTTATGGGTTAGAGGAACCAGGATGAAGTCTGCTTGCTCTGCATTCTCGTTGCACTTGTCCTTGTGTCTCCCCATAGCCTGAGTCCTACCCACCCAGCAGCAGGTCCTGCCTGCCACCAGTACGGTTGCCATGATGACTCTGCTGCTCAGCTTTCAGCATTCTTGGAAGGAGGCTGCCCTGGCAGCCATCACTCAAAGTGAAAGAGGGGATTTTCATTCAGGACATTCAGGCAAGGAGGAAACTTTACCATTCTTGCTATTAAATTCTTATAATTCAATTCTTTATTAGCTTGAGTAATTCTTGTGCTTGTTAGTAAAAAGAAGTTTTAAAGGTTTTGTCGTTGTTGTTGTTTTGTTTTAGAGACAAGGTGAATATACGTGTCCTGTTTTTCTAATACTTTTTCTTAACCTTTTTCCTTCAGAGTCAAATGATTTACACAAGCTGATTGATTCTTGCTGAAAGAAGCCATGAACTCTACCTGCATGGCAGTATTTCTTTGTACATCGCTCCTTTAGGGACCAAGGACACCGTGGCTTGTGGAACCAGGTACATTGAAGTGCTTGCCAGGCCAGGTGCTTTCCTTCCCTCTCTTGACTGCCAGGTCTTCCTTTTCTCCCCAAGATCTGATGCCTCCACTGAACCCAAGGAGGTAGCAGAGTGGGAATGCACAGGCTGTGGGTTCAGAAGAACCTGGGGTAGGATTGATGCTCACAGGCATAAGAATGTTCTCAACTTCTTTATGCAAGAGACACACCTTCCACAGGTGCTAGCATTGTACTTATCAGGCCTCAGGCCTGAGTGTGCCCCTAAAGCTGCTTCTGGTACCTCTATGAATGTGGTTCTGCTGCTCAAGTCCCAACCAGGGTCTTTTGTTTGCAGATTAATTGGACTTCGAGGACCTTGGATGCCATGTGCTTCAGAGTGCTATTTCCAGTGCAGTATGGCTACAGAAACTCTCTGAGGACTTAATGGAAAGCTAAGACATATCAAGGACTGGGATTTGGCTCAGTTGGTAGAGCACTGGGCTGCAGTCTCTGAGGTCCTGAGTTCAATTCCCAGCACCGCAAAAATGGGAGAAGGACCTGGCAATCCACTCCCAAGGCAATCCTGAAACAGCCATTGAAAACCCTATGAGGGTCTCTATGAGTCGGATACCGACTCGATGACACCTAACAACAACAACAAGACATATCAAGGGCTGGGATTTAGTTCAGCTGGTAGAGCACTGCACTGCAGTCTCTGAGGTCCTGAGTTCAATTCCTAGCACCACAAAAATGGGAGAAGGACCTGGCAATCCACTCCCAAGGCAATCCCGAAACAGTCAGCCATTGAAAACCCTATGAGTCGGATCCCGACTCGATGGCACCCAACAACAACAACAAGACATATCAGGAAGCTGGTGGAGATGGGGGTGACTGCCCATAAAGGAATGGGAATACCTAGGGAGTGTCATCACTTTTACTTTTCACAGTAGCCCACTGCAAATCTATTTTTATCTACATTTTGTAGGAGAGGAAAGGGAGACACAGAGGATCTCATAAAGTTGCCCAGAGATGGAGTCCAGAATGAAACGCACGTGGGGACTGTCTTCCAAGTTCACACTCAGCACTTTGAATTTAGCTGAATGTTCTCAGACACTAATGGAGCCTTCTTTCACACACCCTCTTCCCCATCAATTTAACTAAATTAATTTTCTCATTTAGCAGTGAGTTGTTTCATTTCTGCCCTTTGAATGAAGTTCCATGGGAACAGAGATGACCACATCCATTTTATGAAGTTCCTTACATGGCACTCAGTGTGCTCCCAGGAAATTCTGATGTAAGAAAAGGAACAGAGGCAGGAAATGCTTCATATTTTTTTCCTTCTTCATATAAATTAGCAGACAAAGAAAACATAAGTGCATTAATAATTACCTTTCTGAGCCAGGCATCTAAGATATTTTATCTCTATTCATTCTTATACCGTGGGAAAGAAAGAGTGTAAGGCCATGGAGAGGGGTCTTTACATAGAAAGGCCTTCCCCTGGATTCTGACTTAGGGACCTGAAGATTCTGTGTTAAATTACAGACTTGGATAGCTAGGAGACTTGCCCATCCTCCACTTCCGTCATAGACTTGCATCAGATGGACTTCAGGTGGTTTTCTTTCATGTGAGAAAATGCTACACAAGCACCCGAAACAGAACAATGGATTCTGTTGAATTTGGAGAATTTGGAACATGTATCTTGACGCCTATGCTGTGTCCTGGCTTCTTTGTAGAAGACAACTCTGTGTTGTATTCTCATGATGCACCAGTGTGCATGTGGTTTGGCTTTCAGTACAAGACTCCTGTATTTCCGGGTTGTTGCTGATTCATTCTCTTCTTTTTCAATTCTCTTAATGTTAAGTGGGTACATTTTTGTTTTCATTACTTGAATTCAGTTCTCCCTTTTTATCCCAGGCCCTGGCTGTGAATGCTGCTAGGGGTTATACTAACCAGCCACCCTTGACTCTTCCTTCTCCTCTGCTTGAGCTGAGAGACTTCAAGGATTGAAGCCAGCTAAGGAGTCTGCTCTGGGAAAGCCAGTGTGTCCTGTTGATGCCTCCAGGTGGCATGTCTGAAGTCTGAGGAGGACCTGGGAGGTAAAGTTTAAATCTTGGAAATTTCACTGGATTGCAAGGGACACTGTTGACACAATAAAGCTCTGAATCCAGAAAGAAATCTTGCCATTCAACAAGGAATGAAACAAAGATTTTGCTATAGCTTCCATCTTAAAAGTCCACAAAGGCCCATATGTTACCCCCTATGTTGCCACTATTAGGGTCAGTGGAACCTTGAATGTGTGCAGCCTAGCAGGAGCTCTGAGGTCATAGTGGGCATGGCCTTAGAGAGGAAAGTGGGACCCTGAGCTCTTTCTCTTTCTCTCTTGCTTCCTAAGCCATGTGGGAGTACTCTTCTCCACCACATGCTCTCACCATAACAGGTTGCCTCATCCAAGGCCCAAAAGCCAAAAGGCCAATTGATCTTAGACTGTAACCTCCAAATCTGGGGAAAAAAATAAGGTAGGCATCAGGTATCAGCTGTAGTGACAGAAAGCTGATTGTCACAGACTTCTTAAGCAAACATCTATATATCTATCGATACTGACACTGATACTTCAGGACCTGGCACTTAAGTAATTCTAAGACACAATTTTAAAACATTTTAAAAATTTAGCTCCAAGTATTTTCTTTTTCATGTGCAGCCCTGTTGATTTGTGTTTAAATTGATTGTCTGTCAATTTGGGATATAAAAGAACAATTTGAACAATGCATTGATTGTGTCAATGTAGATCCAAGTAAATACTGAAAAGTGAAAATAAATTTGCCCAAGAGGTAGAAGCAAGGCCTCTGAAAGCAGTGAGCTAGGTTGGAATTCTAGATCTACCACCTATGATCTCTGTGTCCTTCTACAAGTTAAGTAGTCTATTTGTGCCTGTCTTTTAAAAGTTTTGGGTGGTATATCTTGGCAACTGTTATTGTTTTTGTTTTAATTACACAGTTTACATAAATACAATTGAGCCATGATTTCGTATGTGCTTGACTTTCACTTTTCATTGTTTACTTGGGTCTGCATTGACACAACCAATGCGTAGCTCTAATTGTGTTTTTATTCCAAATTGACAGGCCATCAATTTAAACACAAATAAACTAGATTGTTGTAAAGACCAGGTCAGTTCAAGGCAATCTGCCATGTCATGAGAAATAGGTAAAAAGTGAGACCATACCTGCCTTTCAGATCTATTCTCTTGTCTCCATATCCCCCTACTAGTTGACTTGGTCCATGCTGTTGAGAATATGGCAGCAGGCTTAGGATGAAAGGCTCAAGGCTTCAGAAGGGAATAGAGAAAAAGCAGGAAGTGAGGAGAGAGTATGCCCACTACTGAGCTCATCAGAGTATGGAAAACAAACTTTTGGGAAGTTCCAGCAGTTGATAAGAGCAAGTAGTTACATATCCAATAGAATCATGGCTCCCTTTACCTGCCGGCCTGTCTTCATGTGGGTTGACTAGTTATATGAAGCACCTGCCCTGTACATAATCATAAAGTCAAGGAAAGACAGAGAGACTATTTCAGAATGAAGAAACCTAGAGACAACTAAATGCAACGAGTGAATGGGAACTGAATCCTTTTGGTAGCAAGGACATTAGTGGGACAACTGGTGAACTTTGAAAGGGGTCTGAGGGTCGAGTGTTTGTAATGGATCAGTGTTACTTTCCTGGTTTTGCCTGTTAAGTTGTTAAGTCACCAAAGAGAATGGGTTTATTTGTAGAAAACCTAAAGTAGCTCAGGGTTAATGGAGGAGCTGATTGACTCTCTGAGGGGACAAAGAACCTTGTACTTCGGGTGACTAACTGGCTTGATTTGCTTGGGACAGTCCTATTTTTGGCATTGACAGATGTGTGTTGGGGAAGCCCCTCAGTGGCAGGCTGATCAGCAGAGATGGTTGGTCACCCTGTTTGTACTTTGCCTTTGTCTTTTCTGTATGTTTGGGTTGTTTCACTAAAATATTTTAGTAATAAGTTAGTAACTTAAGCACTAATAAGTCTTGAATAAATATTGTTGTTATTAGGTACTGTCAAGTTGGTGTCAGACTCATAGCAACCCTACGGTGAAGCAGTATTGTTAGTGCTTCTCTGATATTCATACCACTTTCAATGGCTGATTGTTTTTTGGGGAGTGGAATGCCAGGTCCTTCTCCGAAGTCTATAGCACCTGGTGTTCTCAGGTGGTCTCCAATCCAAATACTAGCCAGGCCTGACACTGCTTAGCTTCCAAGATCTGACAGGATCAGATGCTGCTGGCTAAATCAATATAAGCATTCGTAATGAGGCAATGCATGATTACTTCACAAGCCACAGTGCAGACACTTAGGCCTATTTTTGGTTGAAGTGCCCAAGTGAACCACAGTGATCAGAGACAAGTGATGATCCTAAAGCAGGAATAATTGGGTGCTACCAGCCTGAGACCTCCTCAAATGCTGGACACCCTCTGTGGGCTGACCTTGAGCAGTTACTTAATCATTCCAACCCTCAGTTTTCTCATCTCAAATACACAATGCTATATATTACATTCCAAAGGTTTATTCTCAGCAGCATAATCGTTTCCTTATAAGAAATATCACCATTTAACATGTAATGGAGCTGCTCTGTTTGAAGTGTGCAAAGGGCTTCAGGTCCTACAGTCCCCTCAGTCTCTCACAAATTTCTGTCATAGTCTCTGATCCTTCTTGCAGCCCTGGAGCTCTGCAGAACACAGTGTGAAAGCCACCGAGTCAAAAGATATTTCTTTATTATTATATAATCTCTGCCTTACACTCCAAGACAAGGGATGGATCACTGTTCCCTATTTCCATTGTGCTGGTATCTGTTACTACCAGAATAAATATGGTATTTTCAGAAGAATTTTGTTTTTATTATCTGATTCCTTTTGGCATATCATTGGGTTGTATACTTGAAATCTCTTTTCATTTCTCTTCTTTTTTAGGAGTTCATTACTACAAACTTCCCTCCTAATAATGCTTGTGGACTATCCCATAAGTCTTGATATGTTGTTTCTATTTTCATTTGTCTTAAGAAATTTTTAAATTTTCTTCTTAATTTCGGTTTTGATCCTTTTGTCATTTAGGAACATAGTGTTTGATATCCATGTATTTGTATAGTTTCTGAAATTTTCCTTGTTTGATTTATTGTTTTATTCCATTATGGAGTGTAGAAATATTGCATATGATCTCAATTTTTAAACATTTGTTAATACTGATTTTGTAGACCACTGTATGTTCTATCCTAAAGAATGTTTTCTGTGGTGATCAGAAGAATGTGTATGCTATGGCAGCTGTATGAAATGTTGGTAAATGTCTTTAAAATCCATTTGGGCTAGACTGTAGGTTAATTCTAATGTATCTTTGTTGATTTTGTGTCTGGCTAATCTGTTTTTTGATAAAGATGTGGTGTTAAAATTTTCTACTATTGCTACATTGTAATGTGTCTCTCCCTCAAAATTTATTGATATTTGATTTATACTTTTGAATCCTGTTTGGTTGGTGCATATATATTCATAAATGCTATATTATCTTGCTTAGTTGGCCCCTTTATTTTTATATAATGATGACCCTTTTGGCTCTTTTTATAGTTTTGGACTTTATGTGTCATAAATATAGTTACCCCTGCTTTCTCTTGGTTTTCATTAGGAAAATATCTTTTTTCATCTTTTCATTTTTCACGTAGACCATTTGTCCCCTTACAGGTGAAGCAAGTTTGTATATACAGTATATAGTTAGGTCTTTACAAAACGTCCATTCAGCCCCTGTATATCTTTTAATTGGAGAACTTAATCTATTTACATTCAAAGTTATTATTGACAAATAAGGACTTAGTTCTGCCATTATGTTGGCTTGTGTGTCCTGTTTCCTTCTGTATTTCTTATTTCCTATGTGGTTTGATGGCTTTCTGTAGTGACAGGCTTTGATTTTCTCTTTTTAACTTTTGTTGTTGTTGTTGTTAGGTGCCATCGAGTCGGTATCCGACTCATAGCGACCCTCTGTACAACAGGGGAAACACTATTGTCAGTGCTTCTCTGCTGTGCATAGGGTTTTCAATGGCAGATTGATTTTTGGGAGGGGGTTGCCAGGTCCTTCTCCCAAGCCTACAGCTTCCGGTGTTCCCAGGCGGTCTCCCATCCAGGTACTAACCAGGCTCGATCCTGCTTAGCTTCCGAGATCTGACGGGATCGGATGCCACAGGGCTATAGCTGCAGGCTTTTTTAACTTTTACATGTCTCTTATAAGTTTCTGCTTTGTGGTTACCCTGGGGCTTATATAAAACCTTATAATTATAGTAGGATAATTTAAGATGATATTAGCTCAGTTTTTATTTCATACATGAATTCTTCACCTTTACTTCTCTTTCTTCCATAATTTCCATAATTTAGAGAGCCTTTTGCTTGCAATCACATTTATGGTTACTTTGTCCATGAAAAGTTTTATGAGTTTTTATTATTTTCCCATCTACTTTCTTTTTACCAAAATTCCATTGGCTCCTCTACACTTTTTAAAACAAGATGTCCTTTCTGTGGATGGTGTACAATGTATGTATTTGTTTTATCTGTCCAAGTGAATGACTCCTTTCACCATTACAACCCTTCAAGCTTTGTTATTTAGACCACACACAACTGAAATTAAACCCTATGTTATTTCCTGACTTTCCTTGCTTACATTCCCTCACTGCATGTAATGTAACTGCCTTGGCCTCAGACATCAGATCTTTTCCCTTCCATGTGATGAGGGCTTACCATTAACCAGCCCTTTTGCTTATCTTCTCCATCCACATCTTTTCCTTTGATTCTACCCTAAACAAGTTCTGCTTCAAGTCTGCCTTCCACTGTCTACCCTCCCTTAACTATAGGAGGTTTCTCTGCTCAGAAAAATCCTTCCATAAGCTCTTGAACCAGGAATTATTTGGTTTTGATTATTTATTTATAAGAGAAAAATCCTTCCATATACCTTACATGTGGTATTATTTGCTTTTATTTATTTGTGTGATTGTTTATAACAAATCCTGGCAGCCTGTCAGGTCTCTAAGACTCAATAAATGTAAAAATTTCCTTTAAATTCTGACTAATCCCCATCAAAAAAATTCCAGATGAAAATTGTGGCATAAAAATTTACTATTGCATATATTCAAATGTTGACATGTAATTTTTTGAAAAGGTGAGAAATGGTTGTCTATTAAAGGAAATTAAAGACAACAACTTAATGTAGTACAAAATTCTAGACTGTAACCTATAATGGGGATTTTAAAAATAAAGCACAAAGTGTACTACTAGATAAATTCACAAAAATGCAATGTGGATGAGAGATTAGGTAAAATTATAATGACTATTAAATTTATATAAGTGAGTATTACTTCCTTAATACATGGAATGAAATAGTCAAGGAGAAACTGCATAACATGTGAAATGTATTCTCAAATATTCAGGAATATAATTTACCTATATTTATTTATTGTGTATCTATGTATTTGCATATGTATATGTGGTGTATATGTGATATATACATGTATACATAGACATGGGGGAGGGGGGGAGAAAGAGGCATGGCAAATGGGTCAAAGTGTTCACAAATGGTAAGTCTGGATAAAGGGGCTATCCTGTGGTTACCATCCACGAAATTTTTCTGCAGGTTTATTTTAAACAAATTCATTTTCAAACATATATTTTTTAATGATTATGTTGCTTTTGGTTTCATTTTACCTCTGAGATTTTTTTAACTTGAGGTTTGAACCCATGGCATCACACATACTTGGCAAGTGCTCTACCACTAGGTTGTACCACCACCCTCTTTTTATTTTTGTATTTTGAATCAGTATCTCACTAAGTTAAGTAGCCTGCCTCTGGCTTTGAACTTGTGGTCCTCCTGCTTCAGCCTTCTGAGTCACTGTAATTAGAGATGTGCACTGCAGCGCCTGGCTACCTTTGAGATTTTTGGCTTTGATTTCACACAGCTGTGTCCACCACACCCAAATACCAGGTGTGCTCAATGAGAACTTTAAAATCATCATCTCAGGTTTTTCCCCAAGGAAGAAACTAGGAGTCTTTTTCCACATTTGAAGAGCTGGCATATCAACATGGCTTTATAAAATACCAGAAAAGAGCACTGGAAAAAAGCGTGAAAAACAAAAAAAGAACCAAAATTTCAAGGAAACATGTTTAGAGCATATAACAGATAGATTCTTGCTAATGTGGTGCCAGAATAGCAGAGAAGCACTGACATAGTGTCAGGCATGACCCAGTGTTGGGGAGTGTTTCGTTCCTTTGTACATAGGGTCCGTATGATTAGGACCTGACTTGATGTCATCTAACAACAACTAAGAACATGTCCCTTCTGGGGTTTTGTGGGGGAAAATGGTTTACAGCTGCTTTTTCTGCTGTGCTAAATCACTTACCTCTTCTCCACCAGATTTCTATCTTCTAAAAATGTGTTGACCCCTTTTGTCATATCCTCTGCCATTTTTGTCATCCCTCAATCACTTTTCTTTTTTGAGATACTGGGAAGTTTAACCCAAGGGTTCTCGCATGCTTCTGCAAGCACTCTACCTTTAAGCCTCATTGCCAGACCATTTTTCATGTTTTAATTTTGTCAGACTGTGTCTGGCTAAATTACACAGGCTGTCTCCAACCTTGCAATAGTGGTCCTCTTGACTCTGCCTCCCAAAGAACTGAGATCACAGCCCTGTGCCACCACACCCAACTAGAACTTATATTTTTAAAATATTTTACTTATTTAACAGTTTTATTGAAATATAGCACATGTACCATAAAAATGGCCCCGTTCAATTGTCTTCAATGATTTCTAGTATATTCACAGAGTTTTCCATCCACCCCTAGAGACAATTTTGAAATACTTTCCTGACTATGAAAAAAAAATGTGCCCTTTCAATTTCACACTCATCATTCTTCATCCCCCATCTCTAAGTAATCACTAATGTACTTTCTGTGTCTGTAGATTTCCAATTGTTGGATATACTTCTTTCACTTAGTACAGTATTTTCAGAGTCCATCTATGTTGTAGCATGTATCAATACTTCCTTCCTTTTATGGCTGAATACTATTCCACTAGGTGGATGTACCACATTCTGTTCATCAATTCTTCAGTTAATGGACATGTGCATTGTTTTTCCCTTGGCTATTATGAATACTGTTGCTGTAAACATTCATGTACAAGTTTCTTTGTGGACATATGCTTTCATTTTTCTTAGGTAAATACTATTACTCTGTGTTTAACAATTTGAGGAAATGCTGAAATGTTTTCCAAAACAGCTTGACCATTGTACATTTCCACCAGCACTTTAAGAGGCTTCCGATTTCTCCATCTTCTCTCAAATGCTTTATTTATCTGACTTTTTGACTCTTATCATCCTAACATCCTGTACCAATATCTCCTAGTGAATTTTCATTTCCATTTCCTTGACAACTAACGATAACAAGTAACATTTTAAATATCATTTACTTTTAGAGACATTTTGTGAACGAAAGGAAATACGTGAGTAACCAGGATTTTTTTCTTCTAAGTACTTGAAAACATTGACAAAAGATTCTGAAGTGTTTATCAACATGTAGAAGTTTCTGCTTCCATAATTTTCAATTGTGGCTACTGTGTGATTAAAAGCTCCAATATTAGGCACTGAATTTGTAAAGATTACTATGGTGTAGGGCTAGGGATTCAGGCAAATGACTCCTTAGGGTTGACTAAAAGGCAGAGCAGAACTCATTGTCAAAACCTAAATGGCCGGAAGTTTTCAGTCCCCAATACAGTATGCGGATAAATGTGTTTCTCATGTGATGAATATCAAAGGTGTGTAAAAGCATCTACACAGGATGCATAACATATCATATAAAAGAAGGATGACAAGATATTTCAGTGCATTTTTTACTTTAATGATAGTGTTAAAAATGTGGTATATCACACACATCAAATGATAATCATGAAAGCTAAGTGGAGGTTTAATAGGTAGTTATACTATTTTATCTCCTCTTGTATATATTTAAATAGTTTTGCAATTAAAACCTTTCAAAAGTGAAAGACATTAATTGTTTCACAAAGGCAGGGGAGGAACCAGTAATGATAGCTGGGATGGGTGGGGCAGTCCACCAAGACTTAAGTTGAGCTACCCCTCAATAAAACTCCATAGGGTTGGGTCACTGAGCATTCGCTCAGGATAATGATTTATGGAATGAGTGAATGATTGCCAGGTAGGTCTTGGGCTGACCATGGCTTCAGCACACTGCCAGTAGACTTGATGGCAAGATTTAACCAAGTAGGCAGATTTGTACAGACACAAAAGATAAAAGAGGACTGAGTGAGTCCCATTTAGTGTGGAACTTCTCAAATTGTCATTGCCTGAAATTCCTTGATGTCTGACTTGAAGAAGAAAGACATGAACATAAGGGCTTGGTGAACAGACTAATAAGCATGAAATTTAATGAGCTATAATTGAAAAAAAAAACTGACAAATTGAGGATATAGCCCACTCCGTTCCTAATCTCTACCCTACCCTGTCTTGCATCCACTGTAGCAGCTTCTCAGATAATCTGGTCGCTGACAATTTTTATTAAAATTTGGTTAAGGTGCTCTATTCTGAAATATATACCTGTTCTTGATCCTCTATATGGATACACAAGACCTAGCTCCCTTATTGCTCTGGAGAATAGGAAGAAATCAATTTTGGGGGAAGGTATTGGTTGCCATATAATGTCTCTATGGCTGGGCTGTGATGTAGGAATGAAAGCACACCCTTCAAATTTGCCAGGGAGGGGAGAAGACTTGGGAATATGGGTCATGCATTCCTCAACAAGAGCTCTAGCAGACTGGTCCCTTTCTGAAGCCAGTAGAGGCAGTCAGCAAGAGATAATCAAACTGGTCCCCTTCCCTAAGCACTATCCCTGGATTACCAGATGTCATACCAGCAGTACATTACACAGAAGAGAAACAACTTCTGTACTAACTTTTTTTTTTATTGGAAACAATCAATATCCTCCACAAGGAATTGATTATTTTGGGAGAGAAAATTTTCCTCCCTTGAAATGTTACAGAAGAATTATCTGTTTAAATTGTGGGGGAAATTTTCCCAATAAAATGACCTCAGGAATGGTCAGAGTAGCCAGGGGCAAGTGGCCCCACTTGAGGCCTACCAGTGGGGCTGGGATTGGGACCAGCTTCCCTTGGGAGCACAGATGGGAGGTATCTTGGGTCTTTATATGCCACAACTTTTGGGGTCTGTCTCTCCCTGGCTCTTATCTGCGGGTTCCTCCCATGATAACTCTGACCAGCAATGGCAGCTTCTTTGCTGTATGATGTGGCACTGGTCACCTGAGAGCAGGGAGCTTTGTATTTGAACGACTGTCCCTGGACGAGCTCTAACCACCCCTGTAATTCTGCCTTGTGCTGAGTCTTCCCAGGCTTCATGGAGAAAGCAAGGCGTTCATCGAGGCAGGTTTTTTCAACTCCACGCCTTCCCCCCAGTTTCTCCTGGAGGACATTCCCGGTGTCTGTCCTGACTTTCTGATTGTCCATATTCCCAGTGAAGGCAGTTCTCCCTTTCACTAGGCCTCTGGCTGGCACAGATGAAGATGGGGAACTGCCCTTTTCCAAGGAACATTCTTGCCTTTTGCATTTTGTACCTGGACAAAACCACTGCAGAAAGTGCTTCATTGGGTTTCTGAAACTGTCCTCAGGAGGAGGCTGTTCCTTTGGTGACAGGGCTGGGGGTGAATTGCTCTCATGGGTCTCCACTAAGGTCCTGTCCTGAGCAGGGTAGCTGTCCCTTTTGGGATGAGATGCCCCCAACTCCGCATCCCCTCCTCCTGGATCGCCTCCTTTGAGTGCTAGATAGCACATGCTCTTTATAGCTGGAGGGGAATGCTTGTTCCCACAATCACATGAGACAGGTGCAGGGACAAAAGGCAACTGTCCCTGCTCCATGCTCATCTCTCTGTTTTCACAGTAGATATGCAGCACCTGTGAAGCTGCCCCATCCCCACTGGACACACCTTGGCCATGAGTTAGTAAGACCTTAGAAGCCAAGTTCCCCGAGGCCAGGGGCCCACTGGGGGCAAGGCCTGGATCCTGGCTGTCCTTCCTGCTCTCTGATTTGTGCTTCAGCTCATTACACACCTGCTGTTTAAGGGCTGCTGCTTCAGGATTGTGGGGAGCTGCTCCTCCTGGCGGGGGACTTCCAGAGGTCAGGGTCATTTCTGCTTTACTCACATTCGTACCTGTCCCTGGAGAGCTCTGAAAATCACTGGTGGTCATAACGTCACTGGGTTGCGATTGAATCTCAAGGAACTCTTCTGCTTTGTATATCTCCCTAGACTCGTTACATGTAGAAAATTTTCCACAGTTGATCCTGTTCCCCTGAGGCCTTTGTACCCCATTGCTTGAACTCAGGTCCATTTTCTCTGGTTCAAGAACTGTCTCAGCTTGTGAAGTGGGTGGCCTTGCAGTGTGTCCATTGCCTGCTACAAACTGTTGCTGACCATCTCTGTCCGTGACACTGTGTGTCTGGTGCAGAGAGGGCCATCTGCCACCCTTCATTTTGTGAAGGTCTTCCACATGCTCAGTCTTGATAGCAGAAGGGGATTGTGTCAGGACCCCCTGTCCTTCCTTGCCTGAAGGTGAGGCAGGAGGAAGAGGATCATCTAGGATGGGGACTGAACATTTGGTTTCCTCCTTGTGTCCATCAAAAACACTAGAATTTCTTCTAAGTGACTTGAAGAGCCCATGGTTAGAATCAACCCCAGAAATGGGTGTGGCAAAGGAGGGAAAGGTAGAGGGGGAAAAGGACTGAGATGGATCCTCTTTCATATTATAGATTTCCATGGATTCCTGGACCATGGAGGGAAGGCCAAACATCATCCTCTGATTAAAACTTTTAACATGGTCTTCCAAAATCTCCTTTTGGGTGGCATCAAGAAAAGAAATATCCTGGGTGGAATGCAGACAGTTGTCTTTCCCTAACACTGGTCCTAAGTCACAATGTTTCATCTGACTGGGGGATTTCTCAGGAAGAGGCACCTTGAGTGCACGCCATGAACTTCGCACAGGGTCAGGGACCTGACATTCAATTATTTCCTCCCATTTCTGACTCAAATGTACTTGTAGGGCATTTTCCAGTTGTTTCTGGCATGGGCTCATCTCTGAGGCCTTTGAACATTTCCTTGACAGACTCCACAAATCACTCTCTAGGTCTGTCTCAGAATTAGACCCAAGAGAATAATCTAGAGAGCCCTCTGAGTCACTAAGCCCCTGTTCCTTCCCCACCCCCTCCTCTAGAGCAGGCATCTCTGAGCTCCTCTCAAGGAACCTTCCCGTTTGGCTCAATCCAACATTCTTTACATCAGTGCTCTTCTGACCCTTAAAGAAAGAGATCCAGGAGAGTTTGGAGCTTCTCTTTGATACTGGGAACTCAGGAGCATCTGACTGAGGACTTATTAGTGACAGAGACTCAAGGATCCTGCGGGGTAGGCCCCAGCGGTGTTGGATGAGTCTCTTTCGAAGGTGGTGCTCCAGTTTCCTCCGAATCTCACTCTGGAGGGGTAAATCTCCAGGAAGGATGGAGATTGGAGCATGGGCCTTGGAGGACACTCTGACTGATGAAATGCTGGGAGCTGGAGGACAAAAGCTTTTCTGAGATGTTTGGACCACCATGGGTAATCCCCATGTATCTTCCTGATTTTTCTGCAGGACATGATATTCCAGCCATTGAATTTCAATTGGCGTGATAGGTATTGCCTCACAATGGGGTCCTTGGTGAAACAGTTCAGGAACATGTGGTGGGTCAGCGACTGGGGATTGAAGCTGAGCCTGAGGCTGGGCAGGTGGCAGATGTTGAGACTGAGACTGGGGCAAGGTTTGGGACAAGGGACCAGGTTGGGTCTCAGGCAAGGACACAGGTAATGGTTGAAGAAGGACTGGGGATTCATGGGCTGAGGAGGCTTCAGAGATTGTACTGAAGCAGACAAAGCTCAAGGATCTATCACATGAAAAAGGGACATTAGGATTTAGGGACTTGCTGTGTGGGGATGGGATACCACACAGAAGCTGGATATATTGTTGGTGTAAATGATCCTCAAATGTCTTCAAATATGGGTGCACATGCTGCTCCTCTGGCTCACCTCTGCTCTTCTCAAAAGGAAGGGTGACAGATGAGCCCTGCTGATCAGCCCTGGACTCTAACATTTTCCCTGTGGAAATCAATAGGGACTGATCAGGTGCAGCATCTTCCATGGATGACAGAGAGAGTAGGTGACTGACCTCAGCTGTTGCTCTATTGCATACCTCACAGAGGGGATATGGACACAGCAGTTGCCGAAAGTCAGTGGAATCATAATGCTGGCCAGGGAAGCTGTGGGACACAGAAATAACATAGCTGTCACCAGGACCAGCACACAGAAAGGCATGCCTGCTGGTCTGATGGCAATGGAGCCACTGAAGCCTTCTCCTCTTTTAATGTCTTCCCATCTATGACCTCACCAAACAATTAATGTTTCTCTCAGGGCCTTCATTCCATAACCTTCCTGGGGCTTCCCTCCCATGACAAAAACAGGGTGCACAGAGCACCCAGAATGCAGTGAAATAAGGGACCCAGAGAAGGGGCAATGACTGATCACCTTTTTAGAGTAGAAAGCAGCTTCCTCCTCTCATCTGTTTCTCTGAGGCAAGTTCTCTGACCTAGAAAATCAGAAGAGTGAGTTATATGGAAGGAAGATAGAAACACAAGCATCTTGCAGCATCCCTTTATGGAAAACACTTAGGGTATTACAATCTTAAATGGCTTGAATGAGTAGACAAGGTCAAATGATCAATGATAATGTTACAAATATAAATAGGAGGTGGCTTCATCTGTAATGTACTTTCATCCTCATCCTCATGTGTGATGCTCAAACCCACCATGTGCAGCACAGAAGTCAGTAGTTACCTAAGAGATGAGTCTGAGTACCATGAGGTTAAGATCTTTACTCAATGGCAGGAGACAGAAATTCTGTTTACAAAGCCCCCTGCTATCCTTCCTGGACGTCCCATATGGCCAGCTGGTAGAGAGCACCACCACCAAGGTCTATCACTGCTCCAGGCCCATGGCTGAGCAGAACAGGGACTTGGGGAGTCATCCTGGGCCTGAATGCTGTTCTATGATCCTCCTCCTTGAGGGCTCTGTCTTCTGAGTGATTGTGTCTAGGAAGTGATATCCTCAGAGATCAGACCTAGGGCCTTGTGCAATGGACAGGAGGAAGCACTTTTAAAGGTCAGAGCACCTTTAAAGGGCTCAGGTCAAACAGGGAGAAACATACCACCAAATGTTCTTCTCCTCCTCTTAGGTCTGCCCTGATGCTGAGAAGAAAAAGAAAAGAATGAGGGGCTGAGACTCACTTCTATTGCTCTTCTTTATAGGAAACTGAGATATCCATTAACCAATATCAATATGCCTCTTCATTAAATTAATAGAGATCTACTACTTCCTCCTATTAAACCTTAAAGTTGATCAAATATTTTCGATTTCTCCTTTGAAACCCTCAAAGGAGCATTTTGTCTGTGAGATGCACTCTTGAGGTTAACAGTCCAAAGTCCCCTGCTCAAGGAGGCCATTAAATCTGGGACCAACAGTCCAGTCTGTGTTCTCTCAGAAGACCCTGTGTCTTCAGGACAAAGCTTAGCCTCCAACCTCTACTCAGAGGCTCTCAGAGGCCAGCCCTGCTCTCAATCTGCCCGTCATGGAGGAAGGTTGGTGAAGGGACACCTCATGTGGGAATGAGACTCAGGATCAAATATCACGGGAGCATGTTCTCCTTCAGAGAACCCACAATCTGTGCCTAAGCCAATAGTACCAGGGCAGTGCTTTTTGGACTTTACCCCAGAACTCTCCAGCATACCCAGAGAGATGGTCTGTGGGCTTCAGGTGGAAACCTTAATCTTCCATGAGCCGTTCCCCTGCCAGGCCTCCTGCCCTAGACCCATGATGTTCTAACCTGTCTACAGATTTCCCTTTCAGAATCCCTGTAAGACAAACAAATTCATTTAGCAAAGTGTGAATAGAAATGGGAAACACCAGTACAGAATATCTCCTGGGGGTCTGAAGCAGGATAGAAAGGGAAAATTAAGGTGACATGGGATGGGAAAGGAGCCACTCAATCCTCTTGGCTAAAAATCAAGAAAACATCACAATGGAGATTATGATCCATGTTTACAGTCAAAGCATTTGAAAGGTGAACAAAAAATGTGGTATATGTTTTAATAAAAATTTTTTTGAGAGGGATTAATGGTAATGTGCCTTTTACTATAATAACATTTTTGAATTTAAACTTTCACCATGTTTCTTGATCATCCACTGTATGTCTTGAATTCCTTGGGACATATGCATTGTTAATGACTTCTTTGCAATTTTTCTATGCTTTTACCTTGTTAACCTGTAAACCTATACAATGTACCTCACAATCCACTTTATAATCTCATTCACCAAAGAAAATTTCCTTAGATAAAAATGTATTTATTAAAACATTTTAGTTAATATTTTAAGTTCTTTGAACAATGTAACATAAATAGCCACAAAAATCATATCTACAGCTCTTGTTAGAACCTTAAACATGGCCCTTTCTCAATGCTGTATCTAACCCTTGGGTGTGTACAGTTTTCCTTAAACATCTCTTTCTCTGTCTCTCTCTCAACACTCATGCTGAAAAATCATTGTCAAAACGTTTTAATAATAAACTCCAACTTTGTTTCATACTGACTCATCTTGAAGTTCTTTTCTGTGGTGAATGCCAAACTCCTGGTATCACCTGAGTGCTCATCTCTGAAGAGAACACCTAAGGCTATTACTGCCAGCAGCCTCAAGCTGTGTTTCCTTGTGCCATTGACAGTTCTCTCATACGTCTTTACCTTTTGGTTGTCTTCATTTCCCCTCATGGTTGAGAAAAATGGTTTCAACAACAGATAGCACAGGTACAGAAGAAACAACCCCAAGACACTCAGACAGGTGCAGTTGGGGTCAACATCCAAGAAAATTGAGCCAAAGCTCTGCCATGGCTCAGTATGGCTATTCAGAAAAGTGAGAACATCTGCCATTGTCTGAACTGCAAGGCTTCCTGAGGCAACTGAGTTCTGAAGATACCTGAGCTTGACTATAGTCCCTGAGCTGCATCACAGAGCAGGGAAGCATCACAGAGGACTTGAGGGTGGGGAAGGGACAGCCTGAAGAGGGTGTGCCCACAGCCCCTCCCCCACAGCCAGCCTTGGAGAGCCCTTTGCCCAACCCAGTGGCTCTAATTTCCAACTCCACCCTTTCCTCCTGTCCTGTTGGTAAACTCTTCTGTTTGTTTCATCATGTGACCAAGATATTACCTGAGCACCTGTACTGTTTGGAATCCTGGACTTGAACTCCAATGACTGAACTGTCTTGAATTTCTGGCATACAGCCTGGAATTTATGCTTGTAGCTCAACATTTACACTCTCAGAATATATATGTCCTCAAACCCATCTTCTCTACAAAGTGCTTGTCCTTTTCACTCATGCAAATAGAGAACTTAAAGTTCTTTTATACTTATTTAGGTTTATGAATATTGAACAATAAATTTTTGAGTTTCAGTCAGCCTTTAATGTCTTTAGTCAGAGGAACTGACTCAAATCACAAAACTAAAATAAATATGAAATATATATATATATATATATATATATATATATATATGGCATGACACACTCTTTGGCTCAAGTTTATGCATTTATTTTCTACTAAATTCTTTGAAGCTTAACATGCACAAAGACTTTCTGGCTACTCATACACAACACACACATATCATTTGACAAATCAATATAGTATTTTTATATCTAAGAATCTATCATTTCCTCCTTTGCTTTCAATCTTTCATTGTTTTGACCCCACTTCTTCTAACTCTTCCTCAAATACAGAATGTTTCAGACCATTTCATCAATTCCCAGGCATTGGGTACAGTGTACTAAGGAATTGATTCCCAGATCCTTGTGTTACTGGAGTTTAGGGCAAAGATTCTGCTCCCAGAAATAGGTTTGGCCATCCATCCCCAACACACCAACTGATGAAAGGAGTAATGGTGAAAAGCATATAAAGGAGATTTAGGTAATCAATGAGCACATTGGAACAGATGAAAGAGTCCAGTGACCCCAAGGGCATCTATGGGGAACTGCTATGAGCTTTAAATTTAAACAGAGGAAAAACATGGCAAGGACAGGAGGTATGCATGATTTAGAAGTCTTGCTCAGACTATGACCAGGTGGCCCATTTTCTCAGTTCAGGTCCTGCAGGGTGGCCCCAAGAATTTGTTACCATGGTTACCTGAAAAAAAAATGGCCTGGAAAATTAGAAGGAGACTGAATTGTGAAAACCTGTGAATGACAGTTTATGGAGCTTAAACTGAAGGCATTGGGTTTCCTAATGTTTCTATAATCAGAAGAGCAGCATATCTTGATCTGTTTTGGGTAGATGACTAGCAAATGAAGCTAGTGAGAGTTCATGGAGAAATATACCAATTAACCTCCATGTCACTTAGGATACTTTCTCCTGCAGTTAATAGAAAACAAGGTGAATTCTGGCTTAAGAAGAATTTTTAATTCATGAGCTATCTCAGGAAAACCAGAGGAACAGTCAGGCAAAAGGATGGTTAACATTAAACTTCATGAACCATGAGTTTATTGGGGTTTCTTATACAGATTTGGGTGACTCAAGGACAGCCATCCTGTCCAGCTCCACCAATGGAAGGAATCTCTCTAAGAAATTCCCTCTAAGATGTCCCATGAGAAGCTGGATCACCATTAATTCCCACTCTCAGCTAGTCCTTCTTCTAAAACTTGACATCATATGCAGCTAGAGAAGGTGGGCTAGTGATTGGCAACTCAGAGTAGGGTCTTATGATGATCCTTTGAGAGCCTTGTGACAGTCCTTCCCCTATCAATGGGTATTAATAATTCCATGACCAATATAAAAGTTATAGCCATGGTGTGTAATTTTATTTATATCATTGCCATGGGTATGGAGCAATGGTGTCCCCTCCCATTTCTGGTGTTGCACATTAAGATGACCAAAATGGCAATCTTCATGTCCAGCCCAGACGAACCAGCTACACTACATAAGCTTATATTTCTCTGCAATACTGGAGTAAATCCAGCTCTCAATCATCATTCTTTGGCTCTCTCTTCTCACAGTTCCCTCCATCTCAGGCTGTATCTCTTAAGGTTCAAGACAGCTTCCAGCCAGGAAATATAAGAATCATTGTTCTAGTATTCCTTGCCAAAGTCCCAACATACAGGTGTATGGAACCATCTTAGGGCAGAAGACATCACTGAAACAATTATTGGTAAGCACAGAGAAAACTCTTTGCCAGTCTCAGGCAGTCTACTGAAAGTGTGATCTGTGGGCCAGTGTCTGTCCACAGATTTTTGTTATTCTCTTTGTCAAGATAAGTATGGAAACTGAGAGTGGTTAGAAAATTTTACCATTATCTGACAGGACAATTGAATCTAATAATAAAAATTGGAGGTGTGTGTGACATATGTCTGGGCATTGTGTGTCATTTCTCCAGTGGTTCATTTTTGTTGTTTTTTACCCTAGGATCATCAGCCCACCATGGATGAATGGAAAGAGGCAAACATACTGCTCCCACATCCACTGTATGCTCCCCTCTGCAGCTGGGCTGCAGTCCGCCTTCTTGGAACTCACTTGTGAAGCTCCATCAGTCCACCACCACATTGCTTTACAGTCATCTACTTCTGTGAAGTCCCTCTCAGGTGAGCTTTGGGACAGAGACTAAGTATCAGACATCACCGAGCAGCACCTGCTGTTTCTCTTCCACCCAAGTCCCCTGTGTCATTTTAGTGTGCTCAACTTGACATGCTTATTGTTGGCTATTAATGGCTCATATCTCAAGTCTTGCAGAGGAATTGTCCTTGCGTGACAGCAGAAACCTTGTCTGGAGAACTTGGAGACTTTACCCATCCTCACTTCTAGGAGGACCAGAGCCCATCACTGACATGTAGGGTTATCAGCTCAGTTCCCTTGACAATAAGGAGAATAATTGATGTGGTGCAATTCACTTCCAATAGGGCCCCAGGAAATCACACTGATGTCTGACTTCTTTACCTTCCCTTTTATGTTTCCCTCTGACCTCTATAGTGTTCCTTGCCTATGTCACTTGCCTAAGAATTCCCATCTTCTACTCTAGTGTAAGGATATAAGACACTTTTAACCCCCATCACTGGTATTAACAGCTGGGAAAAGTTCTTTAATAATCACATTAATGAATGAATGAATGAAAAAAACAATGTGCAGATGCTACACAGACACAAGTATCAAAGATGTAACCAGGCCTTTGCAAGGGTTGAAATGATAATAAAAGAAACTTAAGTCCTTGATAAACTAAAGCCTTGGGCACAGGGAGAAAAGAGGGGGATGTAGGTTCTAGAATAAGGGCACCATAAAATGGTGGACCCATGAAACACTGCCTATTGTGTGCCCAGCACTGGGAGAGTCATTTTCATAGGCTTCAGGAATCTAGGATAATATTAAACCCTCAGAACTGGGATGGGTTTCCTTGAATTCTCTTAGACATGTCTGGCTCCAGAGCTGGGGATGAGACACATTTGTGAGCATGGATTGCAAGGTTGATTTAGAGGAATTTTAGTGGACAATCATCTACCCATAAGAGAGCTGTCTTTGAAGACCCAATACCTGGAAATCTTAAGAGGGAAGCCAGGGTTCAACAACCTATAAAAATGGGAGATTTCATGCCATGGACTTTCTATCACAGGTGCTGCTCTTGGAGCCCTCAGAAGTTTTTCTCAACTTTTGCAGCAGTTTTGGAGCTGAGCAGAAGGCATGGGAGGGCTTAACTAAGTGCTGAAGTTTCAACTATAAGAGGCACTTCCTAAATGACAACTCAGAAAGTTATTTCTTCAATACGTATCACATTGGCAGAGGGTTAGTGAGAACTTTCAGGAGAAGAAGGAGGTAATACAGCAGAGTAAGAAATCTCATGCTTCATTAGGCTAGTGGAGGCAAACACTACTGAATCCCATTCTTCCCATGTGTTTGACTTTCCAGTGTCTGATAGGGTCCTATAAGTTTCTCTATCTTTGGCTGCCATTAAGGGATCCTCTGGTTCCCAGGTATGTATTGCAATGTCACAGCAATGCTGTAGGGAAAGTATAATGTAGGGTCAAATCCTGCCTCTGATACTAAATACTATTTAATCTTAAACAAATGAATTTTCTTTTCTGAGCCTATTTCCCCAAATATAACGTGGAAGGGACAGTGGAGGAGGGGATAAAATAGAAACTTCAACTTAATATGCAAAGGCAAAGCATCATATATGTATCTTCAATATGCTTTCTGAAAACATGCCTTAGTAACACATCAATCAGATCTATAAGCAGCTCCAGGCTCCAGGGGAGCCACCACACAGAGCTGAATTGGGAAATCCTTACAAGGATGTGGGTGGGGATAAGGGATGGAGACAAAACCAAAGATGGTTGAGTTAGAACAGCAGTGGTCCTTAGTACCCCTTAGGCCTGTAGGGGAAGGGAGGGAGTGGGTCTCCAGCCAAGAGAGGGCTGAATCTGAGCTTCTCTTATTTGTGCCCTTGATGCTGGCAGACAAGGAAGCCGTTACAGTGCTGGGCATAAAGCAGGATGGAGACAGGGAAAAGCTCATTGAAATTGACGAGGGGCAAAATTTCAGCACATATACTATGGCAGGTCCCTTCTTATCTATGGGGAATACATTTCAAGATTCCCAGTGAATACTGGACACTAGAGATAGTACTGAACCATTTTTTTCTCTTTTTAGTACTTGGTGCTTAGACCCATGGCCTCAAAACACACCTTACAAGTGTCCTACCACTGGGATGCAACTCTAGCCCATTTATTTTTTATTATGGGTCAGTTACACACACTGCTTCTGGCCTCAAGCTTGTGATCCTCCTTCCTCCACCTCTGCCTACCAATTCACTAGTATTACAGACATGTGCCACTGTACCCAGCTCTGCTCTCTCTCTCTCTCTCTCTCTTTCTCCATATATATACATACACACATATATATCATTAGATATAGATATATGTTATATGTAGATAGATATCTAGATATATATTATATGTGGGCTGGGATTTAGCTCAGTTGGTAGAGCACTGCTCTGCAGTCTCTGAGATCCTGAGTTCAATTCCCAGCACCACAAAAATGGGAGAAGGATGTGGCAACCCACTCCCAAGGTAATCCCGAAACAATCTGCCATTGAAAACCCTATGAAGGTTGTTATGAGTCAGACACGCCTCGACGGCACCCAACAACAACAACAACATATATTATATATCATTATATACATATACATTATTATGTACATATATCAATCATTATATATATCATTATATATATTTTATATATATACCTCTCTATATATCATTAGATATATGTATAATATCATTAGATCAGGAGGCAGTTGTTCAAACCAAACAAGAAAACACTGCTTGGTTTAAAGTATGCATCAAGGCTGTATCCTTTCATCATACCTCCTCAGTCTCTACGCTGAGCAAATAATCTGAGAAGCTGGAGTTTATGAAGAAGAACACAGCACCATGATTGAAGGAAAACTAATCAACAACCTACATTATGCAGAATACCCAATTCTGCATGCTGAAAGTGAAGAATATTTGAAACATTTACTGATGAACATCAAAGAACACAGGCTTCAGTATAGATTGTGCCTCAATATCAAGAAAACAAAAAACCTTACAACTGGGTCAGTGAGCAACTTCATGATAAATGGAGAAAAGATTGAGGTTGCTGAAGATTTTGCTTTACTTGGTTCTATAATTAACACCCATGGAAGCAGCATTCAAGGACTCAAAAGATGCATTGCATTGGGAAAAGCTGTTGGAAAAGACCTCTTTAAAGTGTTAAAAAGTAAACATCTCATTAAATAAAGATGAAGGTGCACCTGACTCACGCCATCGTATTTTCAGTCATGCCGTATGTGTCTGAAAGCTGGACGTTGAATAAGGGAGACAGGAGAAGAATTGATGCTTTTGAATTATAGTGCTGGAAATGAAAATTGAATATAACATGGACTGCAAAAAGAACCAATAGATCTGTCCCAGAAGAAGTGCAACCACAGTGTTCCTAAAGACTGTATCTTACATATTTTGGACAGGTAGCTACAAGGGGCAAATTCCTGGAGAATGAAATCATGTTTAGGAAACCAGCAGTCCAACAAAAAAGAGGAAAACTTTCAACTAGATGGATTGACACAGTGTCTACAACAATGGGCTTCAACATATAAAAGGTCATGTGCCTGGCAAAGAATAGGGCAGTGTTTCATTCTGCTGTACATATAGTCACTATGAGTCAGCCCCGACTCCATGACATCTAACAACAACAACAACAACAACAACAACAACAACAACAACAACACTACACTAAGTTTTTTCCTACACATACATACATACCCATGATAAAGTTTAATTTATAAATTAGGCACAGTGAGAAAGTAATAATTAAAAATAGAACAATTATACATAATATAATAAACTTATATGAATGCATGTTCTCTCTCTTGAAAATGTCTTATTATACTGTACCTACCCTTCCTGTGATGATGCCAGTTGATACAATTCCTAGGTGATAAGATAGAGTGTAGTGAATGATGTAGTGTTAGCCTACTGTTGACCTTCAATGATAGGTCAGAAGAATGATCATCAAGGGATGATGATGTTGATGTTTCAATGTCAGGAGTAGATGCTCTGATAACCAGGATAGCTATTCAGTGACTAAAGGGCAGGCAGCACACATAGCATAGATATATTGTCCAGTCTAATAACTGTGCATTATTTATTTCTGGAATGATCCATTTCATATTCTTTGGACCACAAATGAGCATGAGTAACTAAAACCATGGAATTGTAACCATGTGTAAGGAGGGACTACTGTACTTCAGTGTCAGACTTGAACTCTTTCACAAGATGCCAAGTGAAGCACTGTGAGGCACAAAGGAATGGTCACCTCATTCTCTTCCCTCATGGTGCTTATCAAGGTGTGAGCTGATTAATATACCACGACTACAGAGAAACAGCCTGCAGCTGTAGCCCTGATGCATCTGATCCTGCCAGATCTCGGAAGCTGAGCAGGGTCGGGCCTGGTCAGTACTTGGATGGGAGACCACCTGGGAACACCAGGTGCTGTAGGCTTGGGAGACAGACCCATCAACCCACTCCCAAAAATCAATCTGCCATTGAAAACCCCATGAACAGCAGAAAATCACTGACAATAGTGTTTTGTCTGTTGTACATAGGGTCTCTATGAGTCGGATACCAACTTGATGGCACACAACAACAACAACAACAACAACAACAGCAACAACAGAGAAACAGAGGTGACAAATGTGGTGAATTGTTAAAGAAGAAAAAGTTGTGTGAGAGACCTAGCACCTTGACACATGTCTGTAATCCCAGTGACTAGGGAGGCTGAGGCAGGAGGATCACAAGATCAAAGCCAAAAGGAGACTGCACAACTTAGTGTCTCAAAATGAAAAATAAAAAGTGGGGCCTGAAGGTGAAGCACTGTGGTAGAGCACTTGCTTAGCACATACAAGGTCCTAGATTCAACCTCCACCACCGACAAAAAAAAAAAAAAAAAAAAAAAAAAAACCTGGGCAAGAGAAGGGTGTGGGACAGTGTAGAGACAAAGGGAGAGAGACAGTGACAGAGACAACAGGGAATACTCTTCCAATGAGTACTCCAGCAAGCCTCCAAGTAGAAGGAAACATTTGACAACATCTTAGAAGGATCCTGACCTAGTAAGTAGCTGGGCCTTGCTCTTGCTTGGCTGATTGATGGTCTTGTGGGTCTCTCTTCCTGTCCTGTGTCCTCTTATTGTTGTTGTTGTTAGGTGCTGTTGAGTCGGTATCTGATTCATCACGACCCTCATAGGGTCTTCAATGGCTGACTGTTTCGGGATTGCCTTGGGAGTGGATTGCCAGGTCCTTCTCTCATTTTTGCGGTGCTGGGAATTGAACTTGGGAGCTCAGAGACTGCAGCGCAGCACTCTACCAACTGAGCTAAATCCCAGCCTGTGTCCACTTGGGCCATGTTCTATTCCTTCTCAGAGCAAGCTCTTTCCCAGCACTTGTCCCATTCTGAATAGTGGAGTGAGATTTTTAAATGCCTTTCTTCCCAGGTCAGACTTCTCCCTTTGCCCAGTGCATCATATAGTTGTGAAAGCTGGACATTGAACAAGGGAGGCAGGAAAAGAATTGATGCTTTTGAATTATGGTGCTGGAGACAATTATTGAATATACTACAGACTGCCAGAAGAACCAACAGATCTGTCCTAGAAGTGGTGCAACCAGAGTACTCCTTGGAAGCAAGGATGGCTAGACTGTATCTTACATATTTCAGACATGTAGTCAGGAAGACCAATTCCTGGAGAAAGACATCATGTTTGGGAGAGTGGCAGCTCAATGAAAAAAAGGAAAACCCTCCACTAGATGGATTGACACAGTGTCTGCAACAATGGGCTTAAACATAAATAAGATTGTTTGCCTGGCACAGAATCAGGAGGTGCTTCCATCTGCTGTACATAGGGTTACTATGAGTCAGACTTGACTCTACGGCATCTAACAACAACATAGATATTGAATTGTCAATCCACCCACAAGTCCTACTCACTTTACCTTTTCAAAGCTACCCCAGGTTCATCCCTGTGGTGCTGCTGTATTGGTGGCCTCTCATCTCTGTCTATGATGCAGTGGTTACCTCCTGAGGGAACTCCCTGCTTCCACTCCTGTTCCCCTCATCCCACTACATTTGACACACAGCAGCCTGGGTGTGATTCTTTCAAGGGGAACTCAGATCTAGTTATGAGAAAATCTGAGTTCCTTCCTCTGTCCTAGGAAGTCTTGCATGTGTTTTTGCTTGCCCACTGCTCAGGCTATTTCCCACTTCTGTCCTCTTTAGTGTCTGTCTCCCCACCACACTGGTTTTTCCACTCTCCCTTGAATATCCCAACCTCATTGCCACCTCAGGGCCTTATAGAAGCTATTTCCTCTATCCAAGAGGCGATTCTGTTTTTCTTTACTTTAACTCCTAGATCAAATTTCTGCTATTTGGAAGGTGTTTTAGGGTGCCCAATTCTGAGTTTATATAAATAAAATACATAGAACATGCATAGAGAGTTGTGCTAAGTTTTCACTGAATGAGGAATTTATAACATGTTACTGTTCTTTTTGCTTTCAGATATCATGGTCAGTAAAGCTCCCAGCCTCAAAGTTTAAATTTTCAATGAAAACTATTTGTAGATATGTGCACATAATGGTAAATACAGAAACAAACTAAAATTTGTCTTACAACTAATGTAAGTTGAACCTTAAGAAAATGTTAGTAAATATAGTGTATTTCTATCTATGCTTGGGAAATCATTTAAAATGTTATGTGTTTAGAGTACATTTTGTGGTTTGCCTAACATTTATAAACATAACGCTGAGGAGACTTCACACTGTGTTGATCTCATTGAAATAGTAGAGATACGGGTGCATGTTGCCGTAATTGGAGCCTCATCTTTGTATAATGAAATCTGCATTACTATGTCAACATCCAGATTTTTTTATATGTCCATATAGTGGCAGGTGATAGAGAAAATAGGGCAGTGAGAGCACAAGGGAAATAACACTCAGTTATACTCAGAGCAAAGTTACTGAGAGCAAGGAAGATGGGAGAAACTGATCGAGCTGTATCCCATCAGAGGAGGCAGCTGTGTCAGCTGATTCTGAATTAATGCCAGGGCTATTATAGGAAGGGTGCATCTTGGTGGGAAGCACAGGAGGGGGAATTTATTTGAAAAAGTGGGAGTATATGTTTTAAGACAATTGGTATCTGGTTCTGATTTCTAAGACATTATGACCTTAGGGGACAGTTTGTTTCGAATGTCAGGCCATGTGTTCTTTGGTATCACTCTGACCTTGGGGACTTGTCTGGGGGCCCTTTGTTTCCAGTCAGTAGTAATCCCTAATAAAATATTCTTGGTTAAAATATTTTGTAATCATTCCATTTTATTTAAAGTTGTATAGTAAAACTGTTAGAAAATATAGGAGGATGGATTTTAAGACCATCAGATGATGTTACCCTTTCATGTGGATAGTATGAGTAGAATCACAGGAAATGGATAATTTTAATCCCTATAGAAGTTACTCAGGCTCAAAGCAAAATGGTTAGCACTGAAATGTGTTCAAATATTAAGCAAGCTGTGGTAAAATTAATGGTATCAAGATAACTAGAGAATTAGAAAAGCGTACAAAAAAATGGAATCAGGAAGAAGGATTTCAGAATGTTAGAAATTAGGAGGTCAGCACCTCTGGCCAGAAAAGGGAGCCTTCCTGTGCCAGAGAGAGATGCAGATAATTTAACTCTATGGCCGTTGCCATAAGACTTCTCCTTCTATTTGTCTCAGGCCCTGAAAGAAACTCACTATGGCACTGCTACCCTCCCCTCCACCCACTGGAGCCCTGGCAGATCTTCTCCTGAGGGTTGGCCCAAGGCTACAACTCCCCACCTGAAGGTTAAATCAGAAGGTATTACTTTGAATGAAACAACAAGGGTAGGGTAAAATAGAGGCAGGATCTCCCACCAGCATTTTCCACTGAAAGAGAAAGCCCTCAGGAGTAACTTTCACATATGTGGTGACTTCTGAGATGGCTGTGGGTGATCAAAATTCAGCATCTAGGATTTGGCACAGACATTAGACATGATAGAGTTTCAACTAGCCTTACTAAAGATGTTTGTTGAAATTATATCAAAAGAAAGAAAGTATGAGAAAAAATATCT
Source organism: Pedetes capensis (assembly GCA_007922755.1). Lineage (NCBI taxonomy): Eukaryota > Metazoa > Chordata > Mammalia > Rodentia > Pedetidae > Pedetes > Pedetes capensis. The sequence continues at coordinate 5,077 of VMDO01017141.1, read as the reverse complement.
CATCAAATAAATTAATAGAGAGGTAGAAATGATAGCTAAAAGGTCCAAATACTAATAAGGGAGCTGAAAAGTACATAAGCTGAAAAGGAAACTTCAATAGAAGAGCTCAATAACAGATTTGGACTAGCAAAAGAAACTATCAGCAAATTTGATAATAAGCCAATTGAGATTAAAGACTCTGAGAAATAGAAAAAATGAAAAAGAATGAGGAGAGCCTCAGAGACCCACAGAACACTCTCAAGAAAACAACCACATAATAACTGGCCCAGTAGGAGAAAAGAGACAGAAAGAAAAGGGAAGAAAGGATATTTTTAAAATAATAGCAGTAAATGTTCCAAATTTGATGAAAAACATTAATCTACATATTAAACATTTCAAAGAGATCCCCCTATAGATACAGCATAGTCATTGTCAAACATCAAAGACAAGGAGAGAATCTGGAATGCTGCCAGAAAAAAGGGTCCTATCATGTTACAAAGGATCCTTACTAAGATTAAGAACAAACTTCTATTCAGAAACTATGAGGTCTGAAGAGGTATTATACCATCCAATAATTCAATCACCAGAGTGCTAACCAAGAACTCTATATGAGTAAAATTGTTCTTTAAGAGTAAAGAAGTATATAACGCATTCTCAGATAAACAAAAATGCAATATTTCATTGTTAGATATCTTGTTCTGTAAGAAAAAATAAAAGGAGTTTTTAGGGTGAAATGAGAGTATACTAGATAACTACTTGAACTACAGGAATAAATAAAGATTACCAGCAAAGTAATTACTTAATTAAACATAAAATATAGTAAAATCAATTTTATTTATAACTTTTCTTTTTAATCTGACTTAAAAGTCATGCTTAAGAATTATAAAAATTTTTACAGGATTAATAATGTATAAAATATGTGAAAGTGGAAGATGTACAGAGATATTTGGGGTAAGACTTTGAACACTATAGATATTAAATTGCATTAGGCAAGTTTAGCCAAAGAAACAGAATTGTGGGGGTTGGGGGAGATGGACAGGTAGATGTGAAGAGGGAGAGAGTGAGACAGAGTTTTTAAGGAATCAGACCACAAGATTTTGGAGGCTGGCTGGTCTAAAATCTGCAGGGTAGGCCCCTGGCTGGAGACTCAGCAAAGAGTTGATATTGCAAGTCTTGAGTTTCTTGGCAGATTTCCCTCTTATTTGGGGGAGATCAGTCCTTTGTCTTATTAAGGCCTTCAACAGATGAAATGAGGCCCCTCCACATTATGAGGTTATTCTGCCTTACTCCATATCTAATTCATGTAATAATATCTTTCATCCAAAGATTTTACCTAAAAATACTTCAAAAAATATTGGTTTTAATATTTAATATTTAATTTTAAAACTTGAGTTCTTTGGCCTATTCAGGTTGAATAAAGTTAATCATCACAGTTGGTATAACTTGTAATCAGATTTTTTAATTAATATGTGAATGATAATCCTCAGAACATCATTAAGAAGATAAAAAATATGTTTAGAAATAAGAAGCAAAAAATAGTACGTTAGGAAATACGTAAAGTACAAAGGACACCAATTGAAGAAGGGGAGCACAAAATATGCAGATATATAGAAGAAAATGGTGGAAGAGCAAACATCAAGCCTACTTATTAGTAATTTCGTTTAATATAAATGAACCAAAGAGTCCAGACATATGGGAGAGATTTAAAAAATGCAGTGAAAAGCATGACCCAATTATGTGTTGTCTACAGGTGACACTTTAGATGAAATACACCAGTTGGTTGAAAGTGAATACATGGGAACAATACACTATGGGAGCAGTAATCACAGGACAGCTGGGGTGCTTATGTCAGTCAGCTTTTTATCACTGTGACAAAATACCTAAGGTAAACAACTTATAAGGAACAATCATTTACTTTGGTTAACAGTTTTAGTGGTTTTAGTCCATCATCAGTTGGCTCTGTTGCTCTGGACCTGTGGAGGGACAGAGCATCCTGTGATGGAAAAGCCTGCTTACTTCACAATGGTCAGGAAAAAAGAGAGAGAAGAAGGGGCTGGAGACCCAATATCCCCTTCAAGGACTTCAGTCCCTCACATTAGGTTCCACATCCTAAAGTTCTCAATACCTCTCCCCAAAGCCACTGGCTCTGAGACTGGGGGACATTCTAGATCCAAACTATAACTATAGGCAAAATGGAAAAAGATCAATTTATCAGAAAGGCATAAAAATTATATATGCACATAACTACATAACCACCATCCGCCCACACACATAAAGAAGGAAAATCTTAGTTTCGAAGGAAGGATATAGTTCAACAATAGTAATTGCAGACTTCAATATCAACTCTAAAAAATGGATAGATCACTATACAGAAGATCAAGAAGGAAATAAAAACCATGCTTATCCAACATTTTGGTTTCCATGGGGTGCATGGAGTAACAAATAGTCTTGGGCTGCAAATAAATATCACAATATTGTTAGTAGAACTACACCATAATTACTAAAATACATGTAATGTTGGACTAGGGTTTCACTCAGTTTATAGAACGTGCTTTGTGCTCTCTGAGGCCCTGGGTTCCATCCCCAAGACTGCAAAAATGGGAGAAGGATGTGGCAATCCACCCCCAAAGCAATCCTGAAAAGGATCAGCCATTAAAAACCCTATGTATAGCAGAGAAGCAGTAACACAGTGTTAGACATGGCACAATGTCAGGGAGTGTTTTGTTCTGTTATATGTATATGTCGCTATGAGACCTAACAGACTCAATGACACCTAACCATAACAAACATATGATGTTAAATGATTTTGTGGGGCTGTATTAGTAACTATCCTGGACCCTATACAGCCTGTGGACCATGGGTTGGACATGCCTACAAACCTAGTCCTAACATACATTTATGGGACATCCCACCTAAACCACACTAGAATACACATTCTTCTCAAGTGTACATAGAATATACTCCAGGATATACTATAAGTTAGACCATAGACCAAGCCTTGATAAACTTGAAAGAATTGAAATCATGTAAAGTATGTTATCTAACTATAGGAAAATGAAATTAGAAGTCAATAACAAGAAGAAAGGCAATACATATAGGTAAAAAAGAAATAACATATCTCTAAATAATCAATGAGTCAAAGAAGTGATTATAAGGAAAATTAGAAAAAATATATTGACATGAATGAAAGTGAGAACACAGCATACTGAAACACATAAGATGAAGTTAAAGCTTTTTATGGAAATTTATACTTTATCAACCTATATTAAAGAAGAAAGGTCACAAATCATCAACCAGATTTTCATTATATGAAACTACAAAAAGAGAATAATCCAAATGCAAACAAGCAAAAGTGAGGAAATAATCAAGATTAGAGTATAAATAAATGTATTAGAGCATATAGAAAAACAATAGATTAAATCTATGAAGCCAAAATTAAAAAAAAAAAACATGATAAAATTCACAGACTTTAGCTAGATTGACCAAGATGAAAACAGTACTGAAATTACAAAAGTAAGAATGCAATAGAGGATGTCATTATAGATCTTATACAAATAAAAGGAAATATAAGGAAATACTATGAACAATTGTATGTCAATAATTTACCTAACCTGTACAAAATGGAAAAGTTTATTGAAAGGTACAACTTAAGAAACTAAGATAAGAAGAGAAAGAAAACTGAAATAAGTGTATAGGAGATTAAAAAAAAAACTGAGTTAGAAATAAAACACCTTCCCCAAATGGAAGTGGCAGGTCGATAATTACATTAGTAATTTCTACCAAACATTTAAAAAATGAAAAACAATACTTCCAAAACTTCTACCAATAAATATAAGAGGGAAATACTTTTTTCTTTCATTCTGTGGTCAGCATTACAACCACAGCCAAAGGTATAAGAAAAGGAATGTATTAACCAATGCATCTTTTGAATATAGATGAAAAAATTCTCAAATAATATAAGCAAACTGAGTCCAGTAACATATGAAAACACACATGATCAAATGAGGTTAATCCTGGGAATGCAAGGATTTTTAACACACAAAAATGGAACATTTAAACACACCACATTAGTAGAAGAAGGAATAGAAAACACATGGGCATTTCATTATTAAGACACAGAGAATGCATTTGACAAAGTTCATTACTTTTCACAATAAAAAATATTTAATAAAGCAAAAATATTAAAAACATTCTCATTCTGTTAAAGGCTATAAAACCCCTATAGCTATCATACTTGATATCTTTCCCTCTATGGCTTAAATAAGACAAGGATATATCCCCCTGGTTCTATTCAACATTGTATTGCATGTTGCTATCATGACAAGGAAGAAAATGAGGCAAAGGCAGCCAGATTGCAAAGGAATAAGTAAAGCTTTTTCTATTTTCCAGTAACATGATGAGATATAGGCAATCCAAAATAATCTACAAAAGCAGATTTACAACGCTCCTTACTATCTATGCCCCAAACATAGGAGCTCCTAGTTTTATAAGACAATCCTTATGGAATATAAAGAATTTTATTGGACCAGACTCAATAATAATGGGGGACTTCAATGCCCCACTTGTGTCAAGAGACAGGTCATCAAAACAAATAATCAACAGAGAAACATCAAATCTAATCTCCACCCTAAACCAGCTGGATCTTACAGATATATACAGAATATTTCATCCACATGATGAGGAACACACATTCTTCTGAGCTCGACATGGTACGTTTTCTAAAATAGATCATTTGCTAGTCCATAAGAACTCCCTCAACAAATACAAGAAAATAGAAATTATTCCATGTTCCTTATCAGATCATAATGGGATAAAATTGGAGCTCAAGAACATGAATAATTCCAGAAACTTTACAAAATCATGGAGACTGAATAATTCACTACTGAATGACCCATGGATTGTCGATGAAATCAAATTGGAATTTAAAAAATTCCTACAATCAAATGATGATGAAAACACATCATACCAAAACATATGGGATACAGCAAAGGCAGTTTTAAGAGGGAAGTTTATAGCATTAAGTGCCTTCATCAATAAAATAAAGATGAGCCAAATAAATGACCTATTGACACAGCTTAAGACACTAGAAATCCAACAA
>VMDO01017140.1:0-45717 GCA_007922755.1 Pedetes capensis | reverse complement strand
AGGGGAAACACTATTGTCAGTGCTTCTCTGCTGTTCATAGGGTTTTCAATGGCAGATTGATTTTTGGGAGGGGGTTGCCAGGTCCTTCTCCCAAGCCTACAGCTTCTGGTGTTCCCAGGCGGTCTCCCATCCAGGTACTAACCAGGCCTGACCCTGCTTAGCTTCCGAGATCTGACGGGATTGGATGCCACAGGGCTACAGCTGCAGGCAGGCTAAGTATATCTTTATAAAAAGCTGCCCCAGTGCCTTCCAAAGTGGCCATACCAATTTGCATTCCAAACAGCAATAGAAGAGAATTTCTTTTGCTCCTCATTCTTGCCAGTGTTTGGTATTGTTAGGTTTTTTGATCTTCATAATTCTAATATGGGGCTGGGATTTAGCTCAGTTGGTAGAGCACTGCGCTGCAGTCTCTGAGGTCCAGAGTTCAATTCCCAGCACCACAAAAATGGGAGAAGGGCCTGGCAATCCACTCCCAAGGCAATACCTATGAGGGTCACTATGAGTTGGATACCGACTCGATGGCGCCTAACAACAACAATTCTAATAGGTGTGTTGGGTATCTCATTATGGTTTTAATTTGCATTTTTCTGATGGAAAATAGTTTTGAGATTTTTTTTATATATATATTTGCCATTTGTATATTTTCCTCCCCTCTCCTCCCCGGTCCTCTCCTCCCCTCCCCTCTTCTTTCCTCCCTCCCTCCCTCCCTCCCTCCCTCCCTCCCTTCCTTCCTTCCTTCCTTCCTTCCTTCCTTCCTTCCTTGTTATTTCTTGAGCTAGGGTCTTGTTCTGTAGCCCCAACTGCCTTTGAATTTGTTATGTAGCTCAGGCCAGCCTCAAATTCACCATCCTCCTCCCTTAGCCTCTCCAGTGCTGGGATTATAAGCATACACCACCAATGCCTGGCTTGCCTATCTGTATATTTCCTTTGGTGATCTGATTCTTCAGATCTTTTGTCCACTCTTTAAAAATTTGATTTTCTTATTGTTGAGTTTTAAGGGTTCTTTCTATATTCTATTATTTCATTCTTATTATTTCATTCCTTTATTGTCTTATTACTTCATTGCTTTAATAGTATCTTTGAAAAGCAAAACTTATAACCAATCTGTCTTTTTATGGATTATAGTTTAGAGTTATACTTAAGAAATCTTTAACACAAAGATTTTCTTCTACAATTTGTACTGTAGGATTGGATTTTGAAGTCTATGATTCATTTTGAGTTAGCTTTTAAATATGGTACAGTTATGCATCAGTTCATTTCTTGCATATGACTATTCAGTTATTGTAGTAATACTTGTTGAAAATGCTATATGCTATTGGCTTTGTGCCTTTGTCAAATGAACTGTCCATATATGTACAAGCTTGTTTCTGAACTCTGTTTTTCCTTTGATCTATTTGTCTGTTTTTACACCGACATCACATGGGTGAATGAGTACCATGGTGCATTTTGGGGTTATCCATGATCTCTTGTTTCTCCCCCTATTTCATTTATGTACTAAAGTGCAAGGTGTAGTATATTATAGAAAAAACTTTGAACCTAGCATAAAGCAAGCATCAGTAAATGATAGTTGTTAAATTACAACCTACTAGTAGAAGTAATGATTTTTACTAGCCTTACAAGTTTCTCATCTTTATGTCTTTTTTTTTCTTTTAAAATTAACTTTTATCAATTGTACATAATAATGGGTTTCATTGTGACATTTTCTTACGGGCGTATGATATATTTTGATCATACTCACCCTTTCTATTACTGTTGCTTATTCTCCCCCTTTCCCTCCCTGTTACCCCCTCACACATCCCTAATAGTCCATCTTTTACTTTAATGTCCTTTTTTTTACCCCTATCAAGTCTATGTATGAGACAAAACATGCAATAATTGTTTTTCTGAGTCTACCTTATTTTGTTAACCATGATAATCTTTTGTTATATCCATTTTTCCTGAAAAGAACATAATTTTATACTTCTTTACAGCTGGTTAGTGCTCCATTGTCTGTCTGTATGTGTGTGTGTGTGTGTGTATACACACAGCCTGTGTGTACATATAAATATTGTACTTTCTTTTTCTTTTTCTTTCTTTCTTTCTTTTCTTTTCTTTTTTTTTTTTTTGGCAGTACTGGTGGTTGAACCCAGGGCCTCGCACTTACATGCTTTACAAGTGCTATACCACTGAGCTGCACCCTCAGCCCAGGTTTTTACTCTTTTTTTGAGACAAGTTCTCACTAAATTATGCAGACTGCCTCTAGTCTCAAACTTGTGATCCTCCTACCTCCGCCTCCTGAGTCACTGGGATTACAGGTGTGTGCCACCATGCCTGGCTCTAAATATTGTATTTTCTTATCTATCGATCTGTCGATGGGCACCTAGATTGATTCTATAACTTGGCTATTGTGAATAGTACTGCAATAAACTTGGGTATGCAAGTATCCCTATTATATGTTGACTTTTATTCTTTTGTGTGTCTATATAGAAGTGGTCCAAGTGCAACGTATGGAAGGTCTATTTTTAATTTTTTGAGGAACCTCCATATTGATTTCTATAGTGGTTATACCAATTTATATCTCCATCAGAAGTGTATAAGGTTTTGTTTTTCTCACACTTCCAATCCAGCATTTGTTGTTTTTTCGTTTCTTGATGATAACCATTCTGACTGGACTGATACAGAATCTCAGTGTAGTTTAGATTTGCATTTCCCTGATGGCTAAAGATGTTGAACATCTTTTCATGTATTTATTGGTCATTTGTACTTCATTTGAAAATCATTTAGTTCATTTTCCCATTCATTGATTGGATTGTTTGCTCTTTTGTTGTTGAATTTTTTGAGCTCTTTATATATTCTCAATATTAATCCACTGTTGTATAAATAGCTAGCAAAGATTTTCTCTCATACTACAGCTATCTCTTCACTCTGGTAATTGTTTCCTTTGCTGTGTGCCTTTTTAATTTGATTTAATCCCATCTTTTAATTCTTGCTATTATTTCCTAAGCTTTTGGAGTCCTTTTTCAGAAAGTCATTGCCTATGCCTATATCATGAAGTGTTTCCACTAGGTTTTCATATAGTAGTGTCAAAGTTTCATGTCTTACATTAAGGTCTTTGGTCCATTTTGAGTTGATTTTTTGTACAGAGTAAGAAAGAGGGATCTAGTTTCAGTGTTCTATATGTGGAAATCCAGTTTTCCCAGCATCACTTGTTAAAGAGGCTACCTTTTCTCCAATTTATGTTTGTGGCACCTTTGTGGATAATCATATGGCTGTTGATATGGGGGCTTACTTCTGAGTCTTCTATTTCATTTGTGTATGTGTCTGTTTTGCTGGCTTTTTTTTTTTTTTTTTAAACTATGGCTCTGCAGTATAGTTTGAACCTCTCCCTGCAGTCATACACTTGTTTGTTTAATCTTGAAAGAAAGGAATGTGCTGTGTGTCTCTAATCTGTCATCTTCTCTCACTTTCTTCCCTTTTAAACCTTAAAACTTTCTACATAAGTTTATTAATGTGTCTTTCATTTGCTTGTTTGCTTGCTTGTTTTTGCACTGCTAGGGATCGAACCCAGGAACTAGAGCATGCTCAGCAAGCACTGTACCACTGAGCCACACACCTACCCCTTACTACTATATCTTTAAGTTTTTTCTTGTGCCAGCATGGTGGTGCACACCTGTAATCCCAGTACTCAGGAGGTGGAGGCAGGGAGATTGATGCAAGTTTGAGGCCAGCCTGATCTGCATAGTAAGTTCCAGGCAAGGCTGGGCTACACAGTGAGACCCTGTCTCAAAAGACAATAACAAAAACTTTGCTTGCAATACCTATTAAAAGATAAGGACGCATGCATGTGTTGTTATGTAAAATGGTGAAAATAAGATTTTGTGTTCAGTAATTCTCTATGTTCTGTCTGTATTAAATATTCCAATTAGCAAAACTTTTGGGAAAAATATGCCAATTACATGTAATCACTTCAATAAAAGCTCCAAAACTAAGAGTTTATTATTTGAAGTTTTGTAGAGATTTGAGAAAGAGTAAAGTGAGTAGAAAAAGGTAGATGGAAAGGTCATTACTTTTCCCTTAAATTTCAAAACCATGTCAAATGCTTTGGGTTGAGGAAGGATGAAGGTTACGGGAGTTAGAACTATAGTAGTCCCTAAAACTGGAACCAGAACTAATTTTAACATTTTTATTGGTCCAAGAAAAGACAGTAAATATAGAGAATCAAGTAGTGTGGTCCTGGGTTCTCTATTCAGTTGTTAACTGTTTGGAGGCACACCGAATATTCCTTTGATATTAGATCTCCTCTCTCTTTGGATTTTTCCTGGTAAAAATTATTGAACTAGTTTTTGATACAAATATGTGTCTTTCATGTCCAGTAACTGAGTTTCTCACATAACTGAATATATGTTAAATTGTAACTGACCTACAGATATAGATTTGTTCCTTGACTGGTGAGTGGGTTGATGGAAGAGCATACAGAGTGGAACTGCCTAAGTTAAATGCAAACTACAGTTTAAATGTGAAGAAGATTATGGATCTTTTTAATTATTGATTCTTTTCTACAGATTTGCCCAGTTGGCAGCAGTGAGGCTATTAGAAGGGTTACAGAAATATGATATAGATGATGAGAATGAAATTGATGAGAATGATATGAAATTTTTTATAAGGCATGGTGTGGAAGGAAGCACTGATGCCAAGGATGATTTATGTCTGAATGAATCAGACAAAACAGATGCCAGAAGTAAGTATGCTGCCTCTGCTGTGATTTATCCTTTCAGAAATACCATCTCTACTTTATACTAGAAGTTTAGAAATTATTCTAAAGACAATTACTCTCTACAAATTAAACTAATATGATATATATTTTTTGAGAACCAGAACAAATTCCAATACAAATATAAAGAAGGGTAGGACATGGTTTCTGTCCCTCAAGAGGGAGAAGTTACACAAGCCAAAAAAAACCAAAAAAACAAAAAAATTTAAATGAATCAGAGGAAACAAAGAAAAAGACAACTCAAGAGCCAGATGTGGTGATGGAAGCTTGTAATACTAGTACTTGGGAGCCTGAGAGAGGAGGATTGAAAATTTGAGGCCAGCCTACATGTGCTCCAGGTCAGCATGGGCTACATAGTAAGATCCTGTCTCAATTAGAAACAAACCAAAACAAAACCCCAGAACAACAACAAAGATAAATTAAGGATTTCTATGATTTGTTGACAAATAATTTTTTCAATTAACTTAGTTGTTGTCGTTGTTGTTGTTGTTGTTGTTGTTGTTGTTATTGCAGTACTGGGTAGTTGAACCCAGGGCCTCACACATGCTATGCAAATGCCCTACCACTGATCTGCATAGGCTGCCTCTGGCCTCTAACTCTCAATCCTCCCGCCTCAGCCTGTCAATTTTCTGGGATTATAAGTGTGTGCTCTGGCATCTGGTAATTTTTTTTTTCTTTTTTTTGAGATACTGGGGGTTGAACCCAGGGCCTCGCGCCTGCATGCTTTGCAAGTGCTGGACCACTGAGCTGCACCCCCAGCCCATTTTTTTACTTTTTGAGACAGGGTCTTACTAAGTTATGCAGACTGCCTCTGGTCTCGAACTTGTGATACTCCTACCTCCGCCTCCTGAGCCCCTGGGATTACAGGCGTGTGCCACCGTGACCGGCGCTGCGTCTGTTAATTTTTAAAGGCAATAACGGTATCACATACTTATTGATTGTCTAATATGGGTCAGACATTTATAGTTATTGGAGAAACAGTGAGAAGTACAAAGGAACTTACATTCTGGTGGTGATGGTGGTCAAAGGGGAAGGGGATAATTGATAAGAAGATAGATGTATAAAAAAATGAAGTAAGGAGCCAAGTGTGGTGGCGCATGCCTGTAATCACAGTGTTCGGGAGATTGAGGCAGGAGGATAAATATGAGTTTGAGGCCAGCTTGGTCTATATAGTGGGTTCCATGATAGACCTGGCCATATAAAGAGACTGTCTCTAAAAACCAATTAAAAAAAAAAGAAAGAAAGAAAGAAAGAAAATGAGGCAGGGTGATGCTGTAGATAACTGTTAGGCCTCTCTGAGGTGACATTTGAGAAGACACCTGTCTTGGGAGATCTTGGGAGGACATTGCAATCAGAGGAAGCAGTATATATACCTAATGGCTGTGACATGGAGTTGAGCATGATCAGTGTGGCTGGAGAAGAATCACTAAGGAGGTGGTCACAGATAAGGTTGGAGTAAGCAGAGGCCCAGTAAGATCATAAAGAACCTAGTAAAGAGTTTAGATTTAGGTTTTACTTTAAACAGAAAGCTATTGGTGGAGTTTAGGGTAGAGAAAGATGTGATTTGATTCATGTTTAAGAGTAATATCACTCTAGCTGCTGGATAGATAATAGACTAAAGGATAGGGAAGAACATAACATTTCAGTCAGGTTACCAATTAGTTGGGAAAAGAATATACTCATTTACCAATGTGGATAGGTTCCTGATATATAAATTTGCCAAGTGTACTAAATTGTACAGGAGCAGATACAGAATTTTTGTCATAGGTCTCCTGGGTTCCAAGAGTCATGAACATAGTCTTATACCACCAGACACACTGGAAGTCTCCATTTTTATTTTGCTCAAACTAGAGATTTTCATCACTATTTCAGAAGAGCTTAACATTCTACATATTTCTCTTTGTAGCAATATTATATACTTCCTGGTTCTTTAACCAATCAGCATCAGTAGGCCATCCTTTGGAGATTGGTGGGAGAGAAACCAAGCCAGGATCCAGTTAGCTTTGACAGTTTGTGCATCCAGATTTCTAGTGCTGTGGAAAGCTCATTTCCCTTCACAGGGGAAGAAGGGAAGCGGGGAGGTCAGATAGGAGAATGTGGTCTTAATTTCAGAGTTGATAATCTCTTAGAGTAGAGTGGAGATGTTGGAGATGCTGAGAAATGCTGATATTTGGATGTGTTTCTAAGGGAGATGATAAGGTCTGCTGCTAAGTTTGGATGTGAGGTGTTTGAAGATGAGGGTAATCAAGAATGACTCTTAGACACTCCTGGACAGCCAGGTGAATGGTAATAAGTTTAAATGGATTATCTGGTCAGGACAGGGTAGCAGCTAAGACTTTACAGAAGTAGAGCTTGGGCTTTTCTTTGAAGGATTTCAAAGGCAAATCCTTTGAAGGATTTAGATAGGCAAAATGTATGAGGAAGGTGTTCCATTTACCCAACATCTATGTGAACATATTGTGTGTTCACATCCCTAGGCAGAGGGCCTGCTGTTTGAAATTCAGAAGATATTCTGAACTGCTCAATATATCACTAAAAGTAGTCACTGAAATTGTGCTTTTTCAGTTGTTTCTCTTTCATCATTTACATAATACTCATTTACATAATCATTTACATAATACTCAATAAATACATTCCATGTATTTATTGAGTATTATGTGTCAGACAATGCCTAGGTGCCAGGGTTATATTGGTAAACATACAAATCATTTCTCCATATTTGTTTTTCATGATTTTTATTTTTCAAAGCTATGGAAGCATTTAACATCTGCTTTTTGATTCCTGCAACAGTATTTGTTACTGAGATTTCCCCAAATAGTTTTAGTTTTACTTTTTTATTTCATACTAATCGCATTATGGAGACATATATGCCAGGTTTTTAAGTTTCATTATTACTGCTAGAAGGGAAATTTTACTCAATTTAATAGTATCTTAGTAAACTTAAGCTGCCAGAACTAAATACTATAGACTGGGTGGCTTACAACAGAAATTTATTTTCTCACAGTTCAGGGCTGGAGATCCTAGATCAAAGTCCAGCAGGAGAGAGAGACAGACGGGGAGGGGAGGAGGAGGGGCGGGGGGGGGAGAGAGAGAAGCAGCTCTCCAGTGTCCCTTCTTACAATGGCACTAATCCATGGGACCAGGACCCTACTCTCATGTCATTAAACCTTAATCACCTTCCAAAAACCCTGTCTCCAAATGACATTACATTGGAGGTTAGGGCTTCAACATAGGAATTTTTGGAGAGACACATTCAGCCCACAACAAATGGATAAGCATTAAAGTATTCTAAACTAGTCGGTGAGGAAAAGTGAGACCACTGCCAGATGTAGGGGCACAGGCTTGTAATCCCAGCAACTTGGGAATTTCACAAGTTAGAGGCCAGAGGTAGACTGTGTAACTTAGTGAGACATTATGTCAAGATAAAAAAGTAGAAAATGGACTGGAGTATGTGGCTTAGTGGTATTGCACTTGGAAAGCCTGGGTTCAATCCACTAGTACTCCCCCCCCACAATAATAATAAAAATTTTAAAAAGTGGGAGTACTTTTTTTCTTCCAAGGGAACGTGTTATCAGGTTAATGCAAATGGATATCCAAAAACCAGTAAGACAGTGGCTTTCCTTAGTGTTAGGTTTATTGTTGAATGTATTTGAATTAAGTTGAAGCCTAGTTTTTGGAGAAAATTTTAATTTCTTCTGATGGCTCAGAAACTGACATAGAACTCTTCTGCCAGAATTTTATTCTACAAAATACTAATAATAAGGGTTTATAGTTCCATAGTATTTTACAGTTTACAGAACACTTCTGTCATTCACAGCAGACCTATGCAGTAGGTAATGTCTCTGCTTTTTCTCTCAAGAGACACTCATTTTATACAGTATCATTATGTGATAGATAAAGAAGCTGAGGTTTAGAGAAGGGAAATTACTTGTCTAAAGTTACACAGCAGCTGGAAGCAAGGCTTTCAGACTTCCTTGTATAGCACCCTTGTCACCAACACACTGCCTCCTAAAGGGAATATTTTCACACCACATAATCTAATTTTATTTCTCATGGTATTTGGTCCAAGAGCCATGGTTTATACTAATAGATAAGAGAAACTGTTTAAGTGGGTCTCTTTCACAGAAGAAAGGTGAAAAGAATCTCTTTGAACTGAGGCTAATTAAAACAGGCAGCTATAGTAAGTAGAACTTGGGCAATGGATTCTGACTTCATAGCTTTACCACTTTGTAGGTGTACCAGTCTCCTCATTTATGAAAATGAGAACATTAGTATTATGTTGCCTGTATAGAGTTGTTATAAGTAGTAAATTAATACACTAAAGAATGGGAAGTGCCTAGTTTGTGGTAGAGGCTCAGAAAATGTTAGTTCCCTTCCTTTCCATCTCTGAAGGGTGTTTCCAATTGTTCTGGAAGGAAGAACTAGTTGTATAAAAACTATGTTTTCTAAAAAGAATTGAATTCATGTCTGGGCTTCTTTTTATTTTTTTTAAAAAATGTTTTTAAACCAGGTACCCTGGTGCATGCCTGTAATCCCAGCCACTCAGGATACTGAGGCAGGAGAATTACAAGTTTGAGACCAGGGGCAGCCTGCACAATTTAGCAAGACCCTGTCTCAAAATAAAAAAACAGTAAAAAAGAGACTGAGGGTGCAGCTCAGTGGAAGAGCACTTGCCTGGCATGTGCGAGGCCCTGGGTTCAATCCCCTAGTACTGCGGGCATGGTGGTACATGCTTGTAATCCCAGGACTTCAGAGGTGGAGACTGGAAGCTTGGAAGTTTGAGGCTAGCGTGGAGTTCCAGTCCAGCCTAGGCTACATAATGAGACTTTGTTCCCCCAAAATTATTTTAAGATTCTCTAAGGAGAGAGGAAGCTTCTGCCCTGGTGAATGTAATCAGGGGAGAACCTGAAGATGTTGACATTAGTTTTTTCTAATTTTCTGACATACAGTAGATTCTACATCGTCTTATACTACTGGTACTACCACAGTGCTCGTCTGCTTTTAGCCTTCTCATCCATAGCATTAGCGGTCGTCATAATCTGATATATGCTCCAATAGCAGAGAAAGAATCCTCCATCTATGCATTTTATTGCATGTTCATCTGAATATATCTGTCACTAATACTTACCCTGGGCTGGGATTTAGCTCAGTTGGTAGAGCATGCGCTGCAGTCTCTGAGGTCCCGAGTTCAATTCCCAGTACTGCAAAAATGGGAGAAGGACCTGGCAATCCACTCCCAAGGCAATCCTGAAACAAACTGCCATTGAAAACCCTATGAGGGTCGCTATGTGTCGGATACCGACTCGATGGCACCTAACAACAACAACAACAATACTTACCCTTCAATGTATATGCCACCCTCCCTCACAACCCCTCCTCAGACCACATAGTCTGACTGTAGAATAAAATGCTTGAGAGGACAAATACCCTGTCAGCATATGAGCTGCTGCCTGCCTAAATTGGTTCTTATTCAACTCTGTCTTGCAGTGAGAGCTTATAAGAAAATTATAGAACTGAGACACTTCCTGAAAATTGCTGAGAGCAACTACAAACACTTGGGTGGGATAACAGAAGAAGATCTCAAACAGAAGGAAGAACAGCTCGAATCTGAAAAGTAATGTCCTTGAAATTTTCATGATTTATATTTAGGTACATCTTTAAATACTATGTGAAGGTTTGTTAATCAGCAGCTTGTACTTTCATCCTGCCAAAGGGTGTTAGGGTCCACCCTTTCTTCCTCCGAAGTCCTCAGGTGGAAAGGAGTTAAGGTTTTTTTTTTTTTAAGTTGTGGTAAAATACACTCACTATAAACTTTACCATCTCACCGGTGCATCTTTAAGTGTACAGTTCAGCAGTGTTGAATATACTCACATTGTTGTGCAGCCCATCTCCCAAACTCTTTTTCTTTCACACACCTGGCACTAAGGAGTTTAGGTTTTTGAGATACAGCTATTCTTAGCTCTTCATCCAGCACAGGTGACACAGTCTTTAAACATCCTCATCCGATTGGACTGCCTACTCAGAGTTATGAAACCTCCTCCTGTGTTCGTGGACCATAGTACCCATCTGAGAATGCCTTTACATCTGGAGGCAGTGAATAGTTGCAAAACTGTGTTCACTTTTCATCCCCTGGATCTTAAATTGGCTGTCTGAGCATTGGGTTCCTCTCTGGTTAATTAGTGGCTGGTAGAATAGAGGGTGCCTCATGCTTCTTTCCCCCTACTGCTTCTCTGGTTATTTGCTTTCTAGAGTGGACCCGGAAAAAGTAGGGACAGGAGATAAGACTTCAAGTTTAATCAACTGTGGTCTGTGAAAGGGAACTGTGAACTGTACCTGGATCCCTTCCTCCTTCTCTGCTTTCCCTGTCCTATCCTTTGATTTTGTCTCTTTCTTTTAGGACCTCCTATTTCCTTTTCCTCCACCCTCTTCTCAATGTAGCTTCAGTAAGAAGTCTGGTAAAGGTATTCAGTGTGATATCTACATCTGTGATAAGGATTACTGTGCTATCTTCCTATGGATGGGTAGTTAATTTTTAGTATTGGGGGGTTGAACCCAGGGCCTTCTGGATACTTTGTAAGTGTTCTACTACTGAGCTGCATCCTCAGTCTTTTTAAAATTTTTTTCCTTGAGTGAGGATCTTGCTAAATTACAGGCTGCTTCTGTCCTTGAATTTGTGATGCCTCTCCTCCTTAGGAAGGAGAGTATAGGTGTGCACTCCTGGGATTACAGTGTGCACCACTGAGCTCACCAGTAATTGGGAATTTGAATAGAAGACAAAATCTTGGGCCAGAATACTTTACCTCTTCATGGGATTTTAGACAACAGGAAAGTTGGGCAGAACTTGTGTGTGTGTGTGTGTGTGTGTGTGTGTGTGTGTGTGTGTGTGTGTGTGTGTGTTTAGCTCTTTTGGTGTCTCACAAATCACATCATATAGGTGGCGGCCCACTGCCTGGACTGCTTCAAGTATTTTCTGATGTAGAATATTTCTAGCATTTACCTTGGCCGGATAGCCTATCTAAACATTCTTAGATCCTTTGCAGTACAGAAAATAACTTCACAGGTGAGTGATTATTTTGTTGTAATGAGCTTTAAATTTTGATTTTCTTTTCTAAGCAGCTGCCACAGCTGCTCTTGCATTACTTCTGAGCAGTATTACTGGGCACTAGATAAGTAGGATCCATTGTCTCATGCAATCTTCACAGCTCCAGGAGCTGTTATCTCACTGCGTGGATTAGAAAACCAAGAATTAGTGTGGAGGATATGTTATATAACTTACATAATGTCCCCAAGGAGTGGAGCCAGATTCGAGCCTGACTGTATGACTTCAACTCTGTTTGAGATCATTAGGTTTTTAATAGTCTTCGATGGATCTTTTACCCTAATGGTCACAAAAGAGTCTATCAGTGTGAAATAGTTATAATATTGATATGATTTTTTCATTAGTAATCTTTTTAGCTTAAAAAATAATGGCTTCATTATGATATTTTAATATATGCATATCATTGTACATAGCTCACATTCACTACTCATTACCCTCTCATGTCCTCCAGTGTAAATGATTTTTGAACTGAACTTTTTTATAAAAAAGATTGCTTTGCTATAGCTTTTGTGTCAGAATGTTGTTTCATACCAGGTGAGATGGCAGTGTTCCTTCTAAATTCTGCTCTCAGTGAATTTTAATTCTTTAACATTTGCTCTCCACTGAGGTAAGTGCATCTTAAGACATTTATTCTTTGAGTACAAATTCCTGATTTTAGATCTAGTTGTAAGAAAAACAACCAGGATAAATACTGGTTTAGGAGATGCTCTTTTAAATTTTTGTTGTTCTTCAGTGGTTAGGTCAAACTCATAATACAAGAAAACATGATTGTACTACTCTGTCCTGGGTATGATTTTCCCTTCTTGTTTGTTGAACTTTTAGCCTTCCAAGGTTGAAATTCCTCTTGCCCAATCTTAACTCCACTCTCAACTGTACCAGAACTCCTACTATATATTATTAGATTGCCCTCCTTGGGACCTGACACCCAACCTGTCATGCCTTTGGAATTCTATTCCCCTCACTGTCCAGCTGTATGCCGACAAAAGCCCTGGTTCAAGTTACAGCATCTCATGTGGATTATCATATCCTCCTGATAGGTCTCCCAGCTTTCTCTTCTTGCACCTTCACCCTGACTCCTAACCTGATCGTCGATTCTCAACACAGCATCCAGAGAAATCATATTAAAACTTAAGTGAGATCATACTGTTTCTTCTCTCAAACCCTCCAGTGGCTTTCCAGTTCATCCAGAGTAAAAGCCATAGTCTGTATTATGACTTAATATGGCCCTACTTATCCTGACTGTCATTTACCTCTGACCTACATGATTCTCCCTTAAATTCTCGATTCTCCTGAGTGCTGGAATTATAGGTGTGAACCACCATGCCTAGTTTTTCACTTTTATTCTTTAATCTAGTTACATTAGCCTCTGCTTTTCTTGACCTGCACCAGACATACTTCTGTCTTAGGGTCTTTGCACTTGTTCCCCCTATCTGGAATGCCTTTCATCTGGTCTCTAAATGGTTCTCTCTCATTTCCTTCAGGACTCATAGCTACCCTAATAGGGTTTTCAATGGCTGACTGTTTCAGGATTGTTCCAGTAGTAGGCTGCCATGCCCTTCTCCCACTTTGCAGTGCTGGGGATTGAACCTGGGTCCTCAAAGAGTATGGAGCAGCATTCTACCAACTGAACTGAACCCCAGCCCAAAGCTTTCCCTAACAACTGTATATGTAGTGTTAATCACTTTCTCCACAACATTTTATATTACTCTTCCCTGCTTTATTTTATTTCTTCTTTAGGACTTATGACCTTTCAACATACCTTATATTTAGTTTATTTTCCTTACTGTCTGTTTTCCTCCCCTACTAAGCAAAGAGGGCAGATTTGGGCCTTTTGTTCACCACTTATCCCAGTACTTACATTAGTGCTAGTTCATGGTAGACCCTAAATACATAGTTACTGAATAAATGATTCATTGTATTTTCCTTAAATACAATGTATGGATGCTTTATGAGGGAAAGATGTGGTAGTCCACTCCAAAAAACAATCCTGAAACAATCAGCCATTGAAAACCTTAGGATGGTCACTATGACTTGGATTGTGAGTTGGACCCAACTTGACAGCACCTAACAACATGGATGCTTTACACTATTACCACAAGTAATTATTAGTTAATCATGGAGATTGACTGAAAAAAAATTTTTTTTTGATAGGACCATCAAAGAACTGCAGGGACAGCTGGAGTATGAACGACTTCGAAGAGAAAAATTAGAATGTCAACTGGATGAATGCCGAGCAGAGGTGGATCAACTCAGGGAGACACTGGAGAAAGTTCAGGCCTCTAACTTTGTGGCTATGGTTGGTGTCCTTAACACATTTATTTTTTTGATAAACAGTATACAAGAATGGCTTAGACTATAAACTTTGGGTTGGGGCTATTGAGTTCAAATCCTGGCTACAACCAATTTTGATTCAGATAAGTCATTGAATTGCTTTGTGTCTCATTTGTAAACTAGAGATAATTATATGTCCTCGAGCTGATGTCTGTATTAAAGGAGTATATCTGTATGTGTTGTTGTTGTTGTTAGGTGCCGTCGAGTCGGTATCCGACTCATAGCGACCCTCATAGGGTTTTCAATGGCTGAGTGCTTCGGGATTGCCTTGGGAGTGGATTGCCAGGCCCTTCTCCCATTTTTGTGGTGCTGGGAATTGAACTCCGGGCCTCAGAGACTGCAGCGCAGTGCTCTACCCACTGAGCTAAATCCCAGCCCATATCTGTATGTAGTTATATCTAAACCTGGAACTTTCTTTCTCTCTACATATATACCATATATATTGGTTAGAACAGTAGCCTCAGCTGGGCATGGTGGCAAATGGCTGTAATCCTTATGACTCAGGAAGCAGAGGCAAGAGATCGAAAGTTTCAGGGCATAGGCAGCCTGCATAACTCAGACCCTGACTTAAAATAAAAAATAAAAAAAATGGACTAGGGGTGCATCTTTGTAGTATTAGAGTGCTTGCAAAGTATGTGTGAGACCCTGGATTCAGTCCTCCATTACCAGAAAAAAAAAAAAAAGAAAAAGAAAAAGAAGAAGAAGAAAAGAATAGCAGCCTGGGTCATGTGTGGCAGTAAATATTGTTACTCTTATACCATATAAAGAAAAGATATTCTTTATAAGCAGAGTAATCAATAAGAAATCTAAGATAGCTAGAGAGTATATATATTTTAATATTCTGAATAACCAAAATAAAATGTTTTGAATGGAATCCATTTTAGAAATTTTCACCAGTTTTAAAGGTAGAAAAGTTCTGTTTTTGTTTTTTCAGTGCCTGGGGGTTGAATCCAGAGCCTCACTCATGCTAGGCAAGTTTTCTACCACTGAGGTGCACCATCAGCTTCCTTTTTAAAATTTGAGACAAGATCTTGCTAAGTTATGCAGGCTGCCTCTAGCCTCTAACTTGCCATCCTCCTGCCTCAGCCTCCCAAGTTATTGGGATTACTGGTGTGTACCACAGCACATGACTGAAAAGTTCTTTTACATGTAATCCTACTATTTGTCATTTGACCTGCCCCACATTTAACATATGAAGAAATCAAGCCTCAGAGAGGGTTAAGTAACTTGTCTAAATTCAGATAGCTAGTAATGATGGAATAGGTATTGAATCTCTTAACCTGTTGACTTCATAGTCTTGGCCCTTTTCATAATGGGAATTATGAATTTGGAATTCAGAATAAAGCTCCAGGAAATAGAAAAATGATTAAAGCGTGATAAAGTGGACAAATATATTGTTGTTGTTAGGTGCCGTCCAGTCGGTATCCGACTCATAGCAACCCTCATAGGGTTTTCAATGGCTGAGTGCTTCGGGATTTCCTTGGGAGTGGATTACCAGGCCCTTCTCCCATTTTTGCGGTGCTGGGAATTAAACTCGGGTCCTCAGAGACTGCAGCGCAGCGCTCTACCCACTGAACTAAATCCCAGCCTGGACAAATACATAGAAGGAAGCTAACAGAAATGGATATATGAAACAGAAAGAACAAGTACAGAAAAGCAGATGGAATCCAGAAACAGAGTAAAAGTGATAGCCAGAACCCGCAAGTGGTGCTTGTATTTCAGGCCATCTTGTCTCAGAGTAGATTAGGGGAAAAGTGCGCTGGGAAGAGTTTGACCTTCACTTTCTTCTGCAAGTGCAGATGGCCATCATGTGGCCCAGTGGCTCGCTCATTCTAATACAGCAGGGGGAATTCAGGTGTGCTTCACATTTTTCTCTTTACAGAGAAGTTTTTTCTTTAATCATCATAGATGAATTAATTCTGTTGCAGACCAGTATCATCTCATCTGATCTATAACAAAACTTCCTGTCTTTTTTTTTTATTTCACACAAACTAATCATTAGTCTCTTTAGTAACTATTTCAGAAACATTAAAATGTGTGTGCTTGTAACATGTTAAAACCAGGGTAAATGTTCTTCCTTACACCAAATTCCACTCCCCAGAGGAAGCTACTGTTCATACTTTAGAATGTCTCATACTAGAAAAAATTCTGTTCATCCACAAGCGTGTGTGTGTGTGTGTGTGTGTGTGTGTGTGTGTGTATTTCAGCCTGCACTTGTACCACTGTATCGTCTAATCCCATCAGATCTTGGAAGCTAAGCAGGGTTGGACCTGGTTAGTACTTGGATGGGAGACCGCCTGGGAACACCAGGTACTGTAGGCTTGGGACAAGGACCCAGCAACCCACTCCCCCAAAACAATCTGCCATTGAAAACCCTATGAATAGCAGACAAGTATTGACAATACTGTTTTGTCTGTTGTACACAGGGTCACTAAGAGTCAGACACTGACTTGACAGCACCTAACAACAACATATATATTATATATTATTATATTATTGTAATTATTATATTATAATATTATATAATATATACTATATATCATATTATATATTATATATTGCCATATTATATGATAATAATTATTATATATTATTTTATATATAATATATACTACAGATTTACATATAAAATATATATGTATTATATATGTGATATATATATATCATATATATATATATCATATATCATAATCATATATATCATATATATATCATATATATCATATATATATATCATATATATATCATATATATATATATATATGTGATATATATATATATATATATATGTATACACACACACACACATTTTTAGACAGGTCTTACTATATAGCCCAGGCTAGCCTGGAACTTGATGTATAGTCCAGGTTGGCCTCAAATTCATGATCCTCCTGCCTCAGCCTCTCAAGTGTTGGATTACAGGCATGTGCTAGTACACCTTGATATATGTATATCTCTGCATATATAACTACAAACACTTCCTCAGTTTCTCTGGGTTTTAGTATCTCCAGTGCTTGATCTTCCATGGGATATAATTAACCATAATAATTAATGTATTCTCTTCATTCTTTTAAGTTCTTCTTGTACTACTTTTAGCCCCAGCGGAAATTTTAGTGTCAGAGAAGCCAGCTGGGCAGTTGTGTGATGTTAGTTAGAGGGCATCATTCATGATCTACCACTTATGCTCAAATATGTTACCTCTCCACCTTGTGGCAGGGTCATTTGACTCCCAGTTTTCTCAAAGGTAGGGGCATAAGTTATTTTTCTCCAATTACCTAGGTGAGACAGCCTTTTAGGATCACCCAAGCTGCATTCTTTCTTTTGAGCCATTACAAACTGATAACTTAAAAATTATTTATTTATTTATTTATTTATTTATTTATTTATTTTCCCTCTTTAGAAATTCTCTTTTCTTGCTCAGAAGCATTCTGTTCTCAAGGTGGGGTCTGATTTCATCCTCCACAGTTCAGATTTCTTATCTCACTCTCTTCCAACAATGTATAGGCTTTCAGGAGAGCTGACGCTAGGTCCCTGGATTCTGGGCCCATTGTTTTTAGCAGTCTTGGTTTAGGTTATACCCAATTTTGTAAATGAATGAATGTCACTTGGCTTTTTAAAAAGAAGGTCTTGCTTTATATCTCTGGCTGGCCTGAAACCTACTGTGTAAACCAGCTGGCCTTGGATTCATGTTGATCCTCCTCCTCCTCCAGCCTCGTGGGTGCTGGGAGTACAGATGTGCCACAATGTGACTTGTCACTTGATTTCTTATGGCGGCTATAACTCTGAGAGTGTTTATTGTCTTCTGCTAAATTTTCTGAGTCTCAATTTACTCATCTTTAAAATGAGGAATCATAACATGTTCCTCACAGGATTGTTTTGACATTAAATGGAATATTGTATAGAAACCCTGAGCAGTTTCTGGCACACACAGCTCTTCACTATATAATAGTATCCATTGTATTACTCTCTCCCATTCTCATGTTCTTTTCTCTTTTTTCTTTTTCTGTATGAGAGATGAATAGACATGCTCAGTAGACAAGTAAATGGGTGTAGCCCTGTGCAGGTTAAGGACAGCGAGAGAGTTTAGTTTGGAGTCTCAAGGTCTGACTAACTCTGCTGCCTCCCACCTCTGGTCAGGACCTAAGATTGTGTCCAACTGTACCTTTAAATTTCCTCCCCAACAAAGAATCTGCAGTAGCATAATTTTTGTTGTGAAAAAATTCTTAGGAGTTTCTTAGGACAGCCTGACATATATAAAGCATTTAATTGTTTTTTTTTTTTTTTTTTGGTAGGAACTGTTTTTATAGTGCTTTCTCAGATATTATCTCATCTTCATCAACACCATGAGGTAGTAAATTTCCACGTTTTATATGAGGAAGCCGAGGCTCAGAGAAGTTGGTTGTCTTTCTCTTCTTTTTCCCTTCCTTCCTTCCTTCCTTCAATCCATCCATCAGCTTGAACTGCTCTCAGCCAGTCAAATGCACTCTCAGGATAAACTAGTCCTGATGATACTACATTAGCCCTTGATAGTAAGTTTGTATCTGAGGGAAGAGGAGGGAACAGATGTGTGGGTCTGTTTTTCTAGGTGGTGGATAATGGCAACTTATTTCCATGTTCACATGCTACTACACATGAGTTAAGCTACATGAGATCACTACCTAAGGTATGGGCAGGGATATTTTGGGGAAGTAACTCTAGTCATGGGCTCTCTCCATGAACATGTGCGCTGTTCTGTTCTTGGAGCATCTGCATTGCAATCTGTCCTCCTTAAATAAGTGCAGAGCATTTTTGGCTGGAAGAATTATTCAAGGATGATTAACATCTAGTTAACATCAGTAATGTGTCTAGTCCCCTCTCATGCCCTTTCCCATAGCATTTATTGATTCTTTTGTGCTAGGCGATGAGAATTCCAAGATGATAAGAAATACTTAGGAACAGTAGGGAGTAGAAAATGAGACAAGAGTGGTAAAAGGATGTTGTGCAATCATAAAAGAAGAAACAGGAGCCAGGAAATATAAATCCTAGCCTTATCGAGCTTGCAAAGAACCCATAAGATGACATACCTATACTTTCTGCATTTCAGTTGGCGATATGTTGTGAAATGTTAGCTAAAATAGAAGCAAAATAACAAGGTATTCACTTTTGGGCATAGGAAGAAAAAGGAGTGAATGATTTTTCAAGGTGCCTCCTACTCTTATGATTCGGCAAAAAAGAAAGCATTAGTACTTCAGATTTGGAGATTTATAGAAAAATCTTAAAAGAAATTTAATCAGAGCTGAAAATACTTAGCATGGTTAATTTTTTCCTTTTGAATAATGTAGAAAGATGAAAATATGTGCTAGCATGAAAATTTTACTTGACCTGTTTTTCCTTTGTTTATAGGAAGATGATACGTGTGAGTCTACCAAAGAGAAGAGGCAGGTGAAAAAAAAGGTGTCTCCTGGGGGAGTGTTTGTAAGAAGGTGCTAACCAGTGAAATAACTTTAAATAAACTTTCCTAAGTTTTCTATCATTTTAAAAATTGATACAAATCTATATGAACTCTTCAGAATTACTCTCATGTGCTGTCACTCGAATTCTGCAGGTGGAAATGTTATATCAAAGAAAAATTTAAAACTATGTAGACTCAGTTGTATACTCTCTCACATATAATTTTTATATACCAATATAGGCAAGTCAGGAATTAGGAATAATGAATTTTTCAAACATTCATATAAACTATAAAATATAAGATGGTGCAGTCTAAAGAGAAGGAAATCTAGTTCTAGATATTAAAAATTATTTAAAAATTCTATTGTGGCTCTATAAGACAATTACATTTCTTTCACTTTCTAGAGAATACCATTTACTACTTATTAATGTGCATATGATTTTAAAATTTTTGTTCCCAGCTGGCTGCAGTGGTGCACTCAGGAGGATAAGGCAGGAGGACTGAGAGTTACATAGTGAGACCTTTCTCAAATAAACAAAAACAACAACAAAACATAAAAATGTTTGTTTTTTCAAGTGACTTAATTTATAAAAAGCATATAGACTTGGGAGAAAATGTAACACAAGACCAGTAAGTTTTAGAAAGGAACAACTTTATTATAGTAACCAAGTATCTCACTCAGGAAAGTTTTACACAAAATGAAAACCTGCTCTTATTAAAAAATAAGAATTTTGCTTATTCTTGCTAAGAATACTCATTTAAACAATTTGTCTTAGAATTCAACCTTTGTTCTGTCTTGCAGGCCTTACAGAGGGAATATAGATAAGAGCCAGGTTGGACAGGATAAGAAATACATAGCTTTATTATGTTTTTTTCCCCCCCTTCCCCCCTTGAGCTTAAAGATCAGTTGTTTTTTGTTGATCAAAAAACAGCTATGGAGTTTCAGTTCAGTTCAGTTCAGATTTAGCTCCTACATTTTTCCTTCTCTTTTTCTCTCTTCCCTTGGTGAGCTCACAAAGATCTGTAACTGTCTTGAGGCAGCTGTCTAGATCTGTCTCCTCCTGAAGATCTGATGGCTAGCTGTGAGGCTTCCCTACAGCAGCCTTCTCACCATACGCTAGACTGCCTTCCTCTGGACTCTTGCTTGTACCTGTCATGGACACTAATGGCCATTTTAATATAGTATCACCAGGACTAGTTTTTCGTGAGAGTACATGAGAGCAGTTTAGGCTGATCAAAGGTCTATAAGCAAGTGTTAAAAATGGTATAGCTCATTCATTCATCTGTCCATCTGTCTGTCCCTCCCTCCCTTCCTCTCTTCCCTTCCTTCTCTTTTTTCCTTTCTTCTTTCTTTCCTCTCTCTCTGCTCCCCCCATTTCTTCTCTTCATTCTCTCTTTCTGAGACAGGGTCTTCCTATGTAGCCCAGGCTGGCCTTGAACTCTTGATCCTCCTGTTCGGTCTCTGAAGTGCTGGGATTACAGGGGTAATTCCACCCTGCCCATTTTTTTTTCTTTATATTAAAAAACATACCTCAAAATACTGAGTATCTAAATTCTTAAAGTTTGGCAAAATAAGCATTGTAAGCTTAAATATGGTGAAGGATTTTTACTGATTCATACCCTTACCTTACATACTCTGGCTTGTTATATTTTGTCACCAAAGTAGCATGAATTGGCAGGTTAGGATCTACTGTATGTATATAAACAAGGTGAAGGTACCTAATCTTCAAGGAGGCCTTTCACCACACACAGAAAATGCCCAACAGGTGTAGTATCTTCAGAAACTCAGTATAAATGTTCTCAGCAAGACCATAATCACACACACACACACACACACACACACACACTTTTTGCAGTACTGGGAGAGGGGTTGAACTCAGAGCCATGCACATGATATGCAAGTGCTCCACTACTGAGTAGCATCCCTAGTCCTCTTTTCAATTTTTAAGAAAGGAACTAACTTGCATATACTGGCCTCTGGCCTCCTGCCTTAGCTTCCCTAGTAGTTAGAATTACATGTGGGCCACAACAACCAGACCATAATCAAATATTTAAAATACTGAAAACTTTGATTAAGGTCAATTGATATTTACTCATTCATATGAATATTAATGTAATATTATTTCATTGACAATAAGCATGTCACATGTATCTAGAGGCCTTCTGAGAACTCAGTGTAGTGCAGGAAAAATATACAGCAATAGCTGTTGTTTGATAGGGTACAAATGCTGGAAAAAGGTATAGTTTTCAGGAACTTGGGAACATAATCCACTCATCATTCATTTTAGATTTCCATCCCCTAAACAAAAATTGATCTGAACTTCAAAACTACCAACAAAATGAAGTAATGCAATCTCAATGGAAAGGATACAGGATCTAAAGATAATAGTGATAGGGTGTGGTGTGTACAATAGTTATATGCTCCCATTATTAGAGGCAAAGCAATTCACTCCCTAAATCCCTAGAATGAGAATGAACACAAACCCATTTTATCTTTGTTGTTGTTAGGTGCCATCGAGTCAGTATCCGACTCATAGCGACCCTTGTAGGGTTTTCAATGGCTGAGTGCTTCGGGATTGCCTTGGGAGTGGATTGCCAGGCCCTTCTCCCATTTTTGCGGTGCTAGGAATTGAACTCGGGTTCTCAGAGACTGCAGCACAGCGCTCTACCCACTGAGCTAAATCCCAGCCCCGTTTTATCTTTAGTGCCTGGCAATAAGCTGGGAATGTGCTTTTTTTTTTTTTTTTTTTTTTTTTGACAATACTTGGGTGTTGAACCCAGGGCTTTGCACATACGCCTGGGTTGCACCTAGCACTGGGCTGCACTCCTAGCCCATATTTTGACTCAGGGTCTTGATAAGTTTTGCAGGCTGCCTGTGGCCTTGAACTCATGATCATCCTGCCTCCACCTCCCAAGTTGCTGGAATTACAGGCATGAGCCACCATGCCCGTCTTTACTTGTTTTGTTTTGAGGAGTTCCAATAAAGGCAGTGCTCATTTTCATCTGTAACACAATTGAGATGAAGAACAAATAAACTTATATGTTGTTTTTAGGTGTTGTTTAGTCAGGTCTGACTCATAGCAACACTCTGTACAACAGAATGAAACACTACCTGACACTATGCCATGCCTGGCACTATTGTCTGTGCTTTTCTGCTATTCATAAGGTTTTCAATGGCTGACTGTTTTGGGAGTGGGCTGCCAGTTCTTTCTTCCAAGTCTACAGAACCTGGTATTCCCAGGCAGTTTCCCATCCAAACACTAACCAGTCCTGAACCTCCTTAGCTCCTGAGATTAGATGGGATCAGATACCAGGGTGTATGGCTGTGGATGATAAACTTATGTTGTTATATAGAGGCCTAAATAATACCTTGATCTTTTAAAACTTATTTATTGACCTTTTTATTGGTAGTTTTTAATGTACAACTCAATGAGTCTCATTTCTATATATGCATTTCATTGTACATTGGTCATGTTCACTTCTCCCTTAAATTCTCACGACCCCCCTTCCCCATCTTCCTAATCAACAGTCTCCCTTCTACTTGCATGTCTTTTTTGTTAGTATGTCTATCCATATGTGTACATTTATTTTTTTAGATGGTGTCTCACCATGTAGCCCAGGCTGGCTTTGAACTCATGATCCTCCTGCCTCTGCCTCCTGAGTGGTGGGATTTCAGGCCTGCAGAACAACGCCTGGCTAATACGTTTACTTACCAATAAAACTGACACTGTGGTTCCCACCTGTAATCCCGGTAATGCAGGATGATCACAAGTTTGAGGTCAGAGGCAGCCTGAGTTATTTAGTGAGATTTTGACTCAAAATACAAAATAAACAAGTGGACTGTGGGTGCAACCCAGGCGTAGAACACCTGCAAAGTAAGTGCAAAGCTCTGGGTTCAACCCCTAGCTACCATTAAAAAGAGCAAAATAAAACAAAAAACCCCACAAAAACAAAAAAAAAGAGAGTATGGTTTCATTTTCAGTCTAGTAAGCTTCTTATCACTGAACTCCAGAATTGGACAGATTTACCGCGTCTTGGTTAACACTGCATTGTTGCAGGCCTCACTCAGCGAGGCAGAGCCTGGCCCCATAGGAACAGAATAGAATGAATGATCTCTGCCTACAGGCTAGTGGCAACTAGGAATGTGGGGGAAATAGCTGGGCTACTTGAGCCATGTTTCTTTTCCCAGATTTATAGTTGAAAGAGTCACTTTACTTCACCTAGGGCAGAGTGGATGAGGGGCTGAAGACTGATGACAATAATGTTAGTGTATTGGAGCTTCCTTCACATGGAGGAACAAACCATTTCCTCTCAATATTTTAGCCTATTTGAAGTTGTTGCAAACCAGTAATTTACTTGTTTAGTATCTCTCTTGTCCATTAAAATTGTCAGTTCCATGAGAATGAGACCATGTTCATCTCTGTGTACACAGGGACCTACCATGTTTGGCACACAGCAGATAGTCATATTAGTTAATTAAACCAAAGAACTGTAGTTTTATACAATAGATTTTAACCTATATGATCTTTATAAATCCAACAGAAATTTATCTATAATGTGCCAAGAACTCTCAAACACACAAGAATTCTGAGATAAAAATGAATCGATATACATTTGTTATTGTTCTTGTCTATGGCAAAATACCTGATAGATCAACTTGAAGGACAAGTTTATTTGGCTTATGATTCAGAGGGTTTCAGTCCATTGTGGTGGGGAGGCATGATGGCACAGCCGGCAGGGCCCAGTGGAGGACTTTACACTGTGGCAGACAGCAGCAGAGAGAGTGCTACTGGAACCAGGGTTCATGTAAAACCTCCAAAGGCCCCACCCCAAGTGACCTACTTCCAAAGTGAGGTCCCACCTCTCACAGTTCCAAAGCTTCCACAAACAGTACCACCACCTAAGGACCAAATATTCAAATACATTATCTTTGGGGGACATTTCAGATTCAACCATAACACAACAGGATGCTCAAATAATTTTTTTTAAAAAACCACTTAGTTTTAAGAGAATCCTGATTCTTACTCATTGGACCATGTAGACATCTCTTGACTGCCCCATACTGTTTATATCTTTTTTCATTAGTTTTTTGGTTAGTGTACAAAATAATGGGTTTCATTATGACACCTTCACACATGTATATTGCACTTTGTTCACATTCAACCCTCCATTGTCCTTTCTTATCCCCCCTCCCACTACTATTTTTCTTCTCCATATACAGGCCACTTCTTGCTTTCATGTCTCATATATTTATTTTAAATCTAGATTCTGGATCAGAGAAAATACATATTTACCTTTTTCTCCTCCATTACCCTGTCCTGTTCTGCCCTCCCACCATATCCTTTGTCCTCCCAAATAGTCCCCCTTCTATGTTCATGTCACTCACACACACACTTTTAGATTCTGAATATGAAGGAAAATGTGATATTTTTCTGAATCTAGTTTATTTCGCTTAATGTCATGATCTCCAGTTCTATCCATTTTCCTGCAAATGACATTTTGTTCTTCATGGCTGAATAAAACTCTTATTATTTGTATATATCACATGTTCTTTATTCATCTGCTGATGGACCTATAGTGCCACAGTAAACAAGGACATGCAGGTGTCTCTGTGGTATGTTTAGATTCTTTCACGTAGATACCCAGGAGTGGTGTAACTGGCTCATATAGTAGTTCTGTTTTTGTTTTTTTTTTTGAGGAGTCTGCACACCAATTTCTATCATGGCTGCACTAAACTTACTTTCCCACCAGCAGAATATAAGGGTTCCTGTTTCCTTTGCATCCTTACCAGCATTTATTGTGTTCTTGATGACAGCCATTCTGACTGGGATGAAGTGAAATCTCAATTTTTTTTTTCAGTACTGGGGGTTGAACGTAGGGCCTTGCACATGCTAGACAAGCAATCCACCACTGAGCTGCACTCCATTGTTTATTTTGTAGAACAACCTCCCAACTGGTTGGGATTATAGGCATGCACCATGCGCTAGACTTATAGTATATTTTTGATTTGCATTTTCCTGATAGCTAAGGATGCTAAACATTTTTTTCATGTCTTTATTGGCCATTCATACTTTTAAAAAATGATCTGTTCAATTCACTTGACCACTTTTTGGATATTCTGAGTTCTTTATATATTCTCTACATTAGTCTGCTGTCTGATGTATAGCTGGCACTATTTTCTCCCATCCTGTAGGCTGTCTCTTCATTCTGTTGTTTCCTTTTCTGTGCAGAAGCTTAATGCAACCCAGTTTGATTCTTGGTATTATTTCTTAAATGACTGGAGTTGAACTTTTCAGAAAGTCCTTACCTGTTGCTGTATCTTGAAGTGTTTTCCCTTAGGAGTTTCAGTTTCAGGTCTTACATTAAGATCTTTGATGCATTTTGAATTGAATTTTGTACAAAGTGAGAGATAGGGATCTAGTTTCATTCTTCTATATATGGATATCTAGTTTTCTCAAAATGATTTGTTGGAGAGGCTGTCTTTTCTCCAGTGCATGTTTTTTGGGACTTTATAGAGAATCAGATGGCTGTAGCTGTGTAGTTTGATTTCTTGATCCACTCTACTATACCTTTTGTTTATGGGTCTATTTTTATGCCAGTACCATTGCTGTTTTTTGTAACTATGGTTCTATAGTATAATTTGAAATCAGGTATTGTGATACCTCCAGCATTGCTCTTTCTGCTCAGGAGTGCTTTCACTATTGGGGGTATTTTGTACTTCCATGTGAGTATTAGTATTGTTTCCCTTATTTCTGTGAAGAATGTCATTGAGATTTGGAGGCAGATTGTACTTAATCTATAGATCACTCAGTAATATAGCCATTTTCAAAATAGTAATTCTTCTGATTCCTGATCATTTTCCATTTCCATTTTCTAGTGTTGTCTTCAGCTTCTTTCTTCAGTGTTTCAAAGTTTTCATTGTAGACATCTTTCACCTCCTTGGTTACATTTATTCCTTGATATTTTACTTATTTATTTTTTGAGGCTATTGTGAATACAGTCGCTTTCCTGATTTCTTTCTCAGCATGTCTGCATTATTTGTATATAGAAATGCTGATTTTTGCAGGTTGATCTCATATACTACTACTTTGCTGAAAGTGTTGATCAGATCTAAGACTCTTCTGGTGGAGTCTTTAGGATCTTTTTAGTATAAGATTCCTATCAGCTGTAAATAGGGACAATCTGACTTTCTTCTTCCCTATTTGAATCCCCCCCCCCTTTTTTTTCTGTTGGTTTATGCTCTGAGTAAGTTTTCAAGGATTATAATCAATAAGAGCCTTGGAGAATGGAAATTCTTGTCTTATTCCTGATTTTAAAGAAAATGCTTTAGTTTTTCCCCACTTAGCACAGTGTTGGCTATGAGTCTGTCACATGTAGCCTTTATTATATGGAGATACAACTTGGGAATAGTTTCCATACTGTTTATATCTTTAAAAATAGCAGGGTTATATTGAGTGATTAATTACCAAACTTTTAAAGCTATTGCCATGGTATTATGAAATCTTTGAAATGTTTACTACTTTCTGGCCTTAGCTTCTTGATCTATATAAAACTGAACTAAGATGAAAATTATTTTGTAATTTATTTGAAATTACATTTTTACTCTTAATATAAAAGACCCAACAACAACAACACAGAAATCTGCATTCCTCTCTGATTTTTTCTTTTTCTTACAGTGCTAGGGAATCGAACATAAAGCCTTCAGTATGCTAGGCAAGCATTCTACCACTGAGCTATATCCCCAGTCCTCTGTGAGTTTCCTGAAAATAAGTACTATATATATCAAAAGATGTTTTCCAGCTGGGCATGGTGGGTAATTCTTGTAGTTCCAGCACTGCAGAGGCTAAGGCATGAGGGCTGTGAATTTGAGGGCAGACTGGGCTACACAGTGAGACCCTATTTCAAAAAGAAAAAGGTATTTGATGAATTTAAATGATTCATTAAGAAGAGTCATGTTATGCAAAAAATTTAAGATGGGTCAATGTAAACTGTTTAAGAAGCAGGGATAAACTAGTTTTTAAATGAAAATAACATGCATAATCAGAACAACTCAATCTCGTATTACATGTTTGCAGTATAGCATACATTATTTTAAAATTTGTAGTTTTATTTCATTACAAAAAAATGAAAACAATTTCTAGCCATATAGGAAGTCACTTTCCAAATTCAGACAACTCTGTTATAATTTTTTTTTTGTAAAAATTTAAATGCACAATAGTTACCAGGAGAGTTAAATGCAGTAAGTATGCATTCTAAGGAATAGTTTGCAAATTTGCAGCAGATACTAACAAAATCCTATTTGATTTACAAAGTTATTCAAACACAATAAAACTGGTTCAGTTTCTATAGCTCTGAATAAGGATAAGGAAAAACAACCCTGTATATCAAATAAATCAGGTTTTTGGCTGACAGTTTTTCAATATAATAAAATAAAGACATACAAAATAAAGATAAAATACCTAAAATACTTCTCTTTAGTCCATATATACTTTGAATAATCTTGTTAAGTTTCTGCTGCAGCTGACAATATTCAAATCTGCCCTGACGTAGTGTTCCAAGAAGTCAATGGCAGCAGCAGTGGAAGCATTAGTAGTCCTTCCAGAATCTATAAACTCCCAATGCTATTGCTAGGCAAGTAAACACTGAGGCTGCAAAAAACAACAACAAAAAAAAACAGCTATGTTATCGGTTATGTATTTATAATTATTTTGCAGAGATAAACAGATTATCTTCAATTTAAATAAAGAGCAAAATACAAAGGAAACTAAATTTTTACTCTGTGTCCTTTATTCCCTAGGAAATTAATATAAGGATGAAAGATATTCATAAGGGCAGGATTAATGTCAATTTTTTCCCCTACACTGGTGAGCTAAAATCCAGGGCCTTGTGCATACTTTGCAAGCACTCCGCCACTGAACTGCACCCTCAGCCCATTTTTTATTTTTAAAATTGAGACACAGTCTTGCTAATTTATGCAGGCTGCCATTTAGCCTCAAACCTGTGATCTTCCTGCCTCCACCTCCCAAGTTGCTAGGATTACAGGTGTGACACCATGCCTAGCTAATGTCAATTCTTCTTAAAAATTTCCTATATTTGAAGATACAGTAAGGATGAAAATAATTTAAAAATGGAGATGACATGTCAGCATTTATAAACAGTATTTAACATTATTATTAATGACTACATTTAATAAACTTTAATTTCATCCTATGATGAATGAATAACTATCTTTCCTACTTTCATTAAAAATTATGTAGTTATGCTAGAATAGACATCCATGTATCTATGAGAAGAAATAATTTTTCTGGGGGGGGTCAGTGCTGGGGATCAAACCTAGGGCCTTCTGCATCCTACGCAAGTGCTCTCCTAGTAAGCTAAATTCTCAGCCTAAGAAAATCTGAATTGCCTTTTCACTACATTTAAAAATAATTTCTTGGCTGGGCACAGTGGCACATGTCAGAGTACCAGCTACCTGGGAGGCTGGGCCCAGGAATTTGGAGCTTTCCTGGGTAACAAGGACCCTTTCTCTTAAAAAAAAAAAAAAATTCTCTCATAAGTATAAAAAAGTGAACTTTAATTAAGGACCTTTAAGAGAAGTAGGGCAAAAGAAAAGGCGGAAAAAGCATAAGGCTTTTTTGTTGTTGTCGTTTGTTTTTGTGGTACCTAGGTGTTGAACCCAGGGTCTCACACATACTTTGCAAGTGTCCCACCGCTGGGTTGCAACACTAACACATTTTTAATTTATTTTGAGACAGAGTCTCGCTAAGTTAGTGCAGGTTACCTCTGGCCTTGAACTTATGATTCTCCCTCCTCAGCGTCCTGAGTTGCTGGGATTAGAGGTGTATGTCACAATGCTTGGCAAGGCTTTCTGAAGTTAATATACCATCTGTTTTGTATGTTACATCATTTTGGACAGAAAACTTTTCTGTTCTCCCAGCTTTAGGAAACTAAATTTGAGTGAGGCTTTTAGGAACTCTCTAGTCTCTAGTTTGTTTACACAGCTCTGAAAGTATTTTTAAAATGGAG
Organism: Pedetes capensis; assembly: GCA_007922755.1. Lineage (NCBI taxonomy): Eukaryota > Metazoa > Chordata > Mammalia > Rodentia > Pedetidae > Pedetes > Pedetes capensis. The sequence continues at coordinate 16,080 of VMDO01017140.1, read as the reverse complement.
AATCAGAGATGAAGCGCAAACTTTTATGATCAAAGACATAAGAAACTGACCATGCGAAGAAAGCTATACTCATTAAAATCTATAAATCTAGTTATATGTTATCCCATTTGATTCTACTACATTACTGAAACTTGGCTAATGACGAGATAATTTCTGCAATTTGGAAATAGGGTCAAAATCTTGGTGCCATGGCACATGCCTACAATCTCAGTAACAGGAAGATGAGGTAGAAGGAACACAGGCTTGGTGTCACAGGCAGCTTGTGCAATATAATGAGACCCTGGCTCAAAAATAAAAAATAGGAAATGGGCTGGGGTACATCTCAGTGGTAGAATGCTTGCCTAGCATGTGCAAGGGTCTGGGTTCAACCTTAAGTACTGCAAAAAAAAAAAAAAAAAAAAAAAAAAAAGAGAGAGAGAGAGACAAATGAGGTGAAGCCAAGTGTGATGGCATTCGCCTATAATCCCAGCTCTTGGGAGGCTGAGGCTGGAGGATTTTGAGGTTGAGGTCAGCTGGGGCTACACAGGGAGACTGTGTTTCAAAACAAAAAGCAAAACAAAAGAAATGAGGTCAGTCTTCTCTAAAACACACAGGGAAGCTTAAAATTTGAAAAGAATAACAGCAAGAAGTGTCTTATTGTCATTGGGCAATTATACATTTTCCTATTTGATCTTGCTACTATTTACCATGGGTCAGGTAGTATGCTAGTGTGCTGAGCAATCACTTTATTTAACCGTAAGTAAAACCTTGAGATTGGTGGTATCATTCGATTATTGTATAGATGGAACAACAAACTCGAAGTTATATGATTAGCAAGTGGTAGAGCCAGGATTTAAGACTAGGAACATCTGATTCCAAAGTTGCTTTTTTAAACCATTTTTTATCTTTATCTATACTATGACAACTGAAGGACAACTTCATTTGTCATTTTTTCTTGTTGAGCCACACAGCAGTATTTAGGTGGTTATATTCTTTGCTAATTTAAGAGCTGATAAACTAAGTCTTAGATTATTATATTAATACTTATTGTGAGAGGGGAGATATTTCATTCCTTTATTAGAATATACAACACAATTGTTTCCATAGTTAGTTTCTCTTCTCTTCTTTTTTTTGGGGTGGGGGCGGGTTACTAAGAGGTTGGACCCAGGGACTCACACATGCTTTGCAAGCATTCTACCACTGAGCTGCACCCCCAGCCCAATTTTTACTTTTTGAGACAGGGTCTAGCTAAATTCTGCAGGCTGCCTCTGATCTCAAACTTGCCATCTTCCTGCCTCCACCTCCAGAGTCCTGGGGATTACAGGTGTGCACCACCACTCACAGCTCTCTTCATTTATTGTTGCTGTTATTTTACCTTTAATTTCTCATTGTTGTCATTGTGCTAAGAATGGCGCAGTCCCAAATTGCTTTTTTTTTTTTTTTTTTTTGCGGTACTGGGGATTGAAGCTAGGGCCTCACGCATGCTTTGCAAGTGCTGGACCACTGAGCTGCCTCACTCCAGCCCTCCCCCCCTTTTGTTTTTTTAGTTTTTTTGAGACAGGGTCTGGCTAAATTACACAGACTGCCTCTGGTCTTGAACTTGTGATCCTCCTGCCTCTGTGTCCCCAGCTGCTGGGATTACAGGTGTGCACCACTGCGCCTGGCTCCCAAATTGCTTTTAAATTGGTATCTTCTATTAGGGCTGGGATTTAGCTCAGTTGGTAGAGCACTGTGCTGCAGTCTCTGAGGTCCTGAGTTCAATTCCCAGCATCGCAAAAATGGGAGAAGGACCTGGCAATCCACTCCCGAGGCAATCCCGAAACAGCCATTGAAAACCCTATGAGGGTCACTATGAGTTGGATACCGACTCTACAGCACCTAACAACAACAAAAACAACACTAGTCTGTCTAGGAGATATCTTACTTATATATAAAATGCTGAGATAAGCATGTTAGGTGCTATCGAGTTATGTCTGACTCATAGGGACCCTCATAGGGTTTTCAATGGCTGACTGTTTCAGGATTGCCTTGGGAGTGGATTGCCACATCTTTCTCCCATGAGGTAAGCATAGTGCCTGTTATATTTTAAGTACTCTGTAAATCTAAGCTTTTATTACTATCTGCCCAGAACAGAATCTGCAACATTAACACAAATTAAATGAAACTGCCATTATCTTACAGTTTTTCCCTCCTTGGCAATAGTGATCTTGGCCAAACAGTGATGTCTAACCCAAAATGAGCCTTCCATAGTACTCTGGGATTTTCTGAATTAGAACTAAGGACAGGCAGTGATTTGGTTGGTGAAAGTGGAATTATATGAATCTAGTAGCTACTGGTGGTTATGTTTCCAAGTCATGGAGGAAGCCGACATGAGAAAATGAAGTAAACATTCAGAGAAAATAGAGTAAGCTCTGTTTTCAATTATCCTTCTGGTTGGGCTATATTTCTGTTCTTCCACAGTTCAACAGTAAACCAATATGTTCCCTTTTATGCCTAAGGTAGTTCAAGTTGGATATATAATGCTTAATATTAAAAGAGTACCCAGATACATGCTGGGACAGCAAATAACCAAACTATAAATTAAGACTTATACATTGATAAGGATTTCTTCTCCAAGGGAAATGCAAAATCTTTAATCCCAGGGCTTTGACAGCTAAATTAGGATCTTTCCCCCTACTCCTAATCCCCTTCTCCATTTGTGACTGAATTCAGTATGTGAACCCCAGGTAAAAGGGGTCTAATTTTCTTACCAGCAAATCTCATGTATTCTAGGACGAAGAGATCCACTCATGACATTATCTTTCTACCTGTTTAAAGTATGGGATTCTGGCTTCCAAAAGGGCTTACCAATAAGAGCAGTAGTGAGATGTTTGGAGAAGGGCAAAGAAGGAGAAAAACACCTCAGTATTACTGATTCCAAATCCTCAGTGAAAAAAGGAAAGGAGGATCATTCAGCAAAGCCTTTTTTTAAACAATGACTAACCTGATAATTTCTTTTACAACTGCACTGAGTCTATTAGATTCTGCCTTGTGTATCTCCATTACTGAATAAGAGCTTTTTGGAGACTGTCACCATCTTTAAACTGAGGGTAAAATGGATTTTGTGTTTAACTAAGATATTGATTCTTCAGGTAAATACTTAGGAGGAAGATGAGTGGATTTTGAAGCCCTTCTTAACCTGTGTTGCTTTGTTATCGATTTTGAAAGACAAGAACACTCTAAACTGGGCTGTTTTGGAATTTCCCTGGGCATTATAACTCAACTCAACGTCTCCAGTTCAGAGACTGCTAGAGAGGAGTTTTCAAAACTGGCTTTAGTCTTAGAATCTTTTTTTCAAATGACTCTTAAGCAGAAACTCAATGTTTTAAAGAGAGAAAATTGAGCCTTCTAGTTAAAGGAAAGGGATATGCATCAGCTGAGGCCTGCGGCCCATTCTTCACCTCACCTGTCACGTCCACACCAGTGGTGGCTGTCCTGAAGACTGCTGATGGTACTAATCAGCAATTTTATCTTGGATGGCAGTTCATTAATACAAAAATTTAAAGTATGCATTATTTATTTAGTTATTTTTTGTAGTACTGGGGGTTGAACCCAGGGCCTTGCGCTTGCATGCTTTGTTAAGTGCTGGACCACTGAGCTACATGCCCAGGCCATTTTTAAAAATTTTTTTTTATTTTACTTTTTTGAGACAGGGTCTTGCTAAATTATGCAGACTATCTCTGGTCTTGAACTTGGGATCCTCCTGCCTCAGCCTCCCCAGCAGCTGGGATCACAGGCATGCACCACTGCCCTGGCATATGCACTTCTTTTTTACACCAAATTTTAAATGTGCATAACAATTTGTTATATAGAAATACTAGCACAAACATAGAAAGATGTGCGCATGTATTTACTCAAACACACAAATATATTGCTTTTCAGTGTAGTAGTGTTTTTCATAGTGAAAAATTGTGAGCAGAATGACTGTTAATACAGGATTGGAGAAATTATGGCATTTTTATACAGTAGAATACTATGTTTTATAATGAAAAGATGCTTGTACTTGTGCTTATTTTGAAACATATTTGAGATATATGGTTATATTTTAAAAGTTGTAGAGTGTACTATAATATGTAATGTAATTTTTTAAAGTATAATATTTATAGACAGCAAAAAAGATACATGCTATTAACAATACATACACATGGTAAAGGAATTTGGAAGGCTTTCACTTTCACTGCTTTTGAATTATATAAACAATTTATAATTATAATATGCTACCTTTTATAAAAAGAAAAAGATAAATACTACTCGATTAATGTATTCTTTAATTAATTAATTAATTTTTTGAGACAGGATTTCATTTTGTAGCCCAAGTAGACCAGGCTGGCCTCAAAACTCACGTCAGTCCTCTTGCCTCAGCCTCCTTAGTGCTAGAGACTAGTCCATTCTTCCTAACTCTTGGGGCTATGTAATTCTCAGGTGAGCTGATAGTTGAGGAGTCTAGTATGTGATATATAATCTAATTTGGGGGTAGTATGTGTGGTCAGTCAGTTGACTCGAGGTTAAGGGGTTATTTCTCACTCCCTAATCCCTTTTGCATCATGCTATAATTTTTAACAGCCTACATCTACTTTAGTGATCTTTCTCTCTAACCCCACTCAAATCCTTTAGGAAGAGCAGAAGCAATAAAAAGAAAAATTTCATTGCGGGATACTCAGTTTATCCTTGAGTCATTTCTTTCTTGGGTTTATATATTTTTTGATATCAATATTGCCTTTTCCTAGTAGCAGATTGCACAGTTGCCTAGTAAACTTATATCTTGGCACTGGACACTTCTTCAAGCACTATAGGGGACCAAGCAATAAAGGAGCCTTGTTATTGTTGTTAGGTGCCGTTGAGTCATGTCCGACTCATAGTGACCCTCATAGGGTTTTCAATGGCTGATTGCTTTGGGATTTCTTTGGGAGTGGATTGCCATGTCCTTCTCCCATTTTTGTGGTGCTGGGAATCAAACCTGGGACTTCACAGACTGCAGAGCAGCGCTCTACCAAGTGAGCTAAATCCCAGCCCCGCCTTATCATAGCTCCTCCTTTTTCCTGTACCTGCATGATTACCTTGACAGAAAGGAACTAAAAAGGCTAAAAATTAAATGACATCAATTCCTTTCTCTGATAAACAGTCTTACCTGCAAGGAAACGAACTGTCTCAAGTTTGTTAGACTCCATTAGTGTTTTTAAGGAAGCAATTTCAGTATCAATTTTATTACTGGTCTCTGTAATAACACTTTTAATTTGGGTATCCTGTAGAATAAACAAGAGAAATAAGTTCTTGGCACTGTCCCTATGTATTATGGACAAAAACATTTACATTAGAAACCTTCACTTATGTGCTAATGGTACATTACAGAAGTCTTAATTGGGGAAACAGTAAAAGCATAGTGGTATTTTAAAAAATTAAACACTGCAAACGGACAAATCACTTTTCTCCAATTTTTATATTTAGAGATAATTTCCTAGGATTATCATATACTGGGTATATTCTACTAAAAACCTCATAAGATATTTAAGACCTAAATATATAAGATGATAAACTGAGAGCCCCAAATTTTAATCCCAAGACTATCCACTTATGTATGTAAATTCCTCAGGACATCATGGTTAAAACTTTAAATATAAAAAAGAAGAAATTTAAACAAACCTGAAACAAAACGAAATAACTTTAAATATATTTCGCAAAAGTAAAAAAAATCAACCACATCTATAATATAAACTGGGACCAATATAAAAAGAACTGGCAGGTATACCTGATGAGTGACACTGCATATATAGTAGACAGAGCTCAGAAATTAGTTGTGAGAGAATTTGCTGATTTCCTAGTTTATCTCTTTCTCTGGCTAAGAAATATAAAAGAATAGGATTCTTGAAAGGACCAATGTGACCTTCCCTTCTATTAAATTCTGGGCAAGAGTGATGTATCTTTTTTTAGAAAGCCAAATGGCTTTTAACTTTTAAGAAGACTAGGCTGAGTCAGAAAGCTGGGGTTTACTCAAGTTACAGAGATTAAGTAATGATTATAGTTTAGAATTATTGAGAAGGTAGGCAGTATTTCTAAGTAAGGGGTTTAGAATCCAGGTTATTAACCCAGCTGTATTATTTATTAGCTATGTGATCTTAACCTCTTTGTACCTTATTTTCCAAATTGGTAAAATGGCACTAACAGTAACCTCTTTACTGAGAATGACATGAAGGTTAAATGAATTAATAGATACAAGTAAAGCATGTAAAAGGATCTGCCATATAATAAGTATCTGCCATATAATAAGCAATATTTACTATGATTTTTAAACATTTTAAGATAATTATTTATTTAAATCTGTTGTTGTTGTTAGGTGCCATCGAGGGTATCAGACTCATAGCGACCCTCTGTACAACAGGGGAAACACTATTGTCAGTGCTTCTCTGCTGTTCGTAGGGTTTTCAATGGCAGATTGATTTTTGGGAGGGGGTTGCCAGGTCCTTCTCCCAAGCCTACAGCTTCTGGTGTTCCCAGGCGGTCTCCCATCCAGGTACTAACCAGGCCCGACTCTGCTTAGCTTCTGAGATCTGACAGGATCGGATGCCACAGGGCTACAGCTGCAGGCATTTAAACCTAGACATTCATTTAAATACTTTTAGTGAATCTTTGTCTTTTAAAAAGCAGTTGCTGGGCCGGGCATGGTGGCGCACGCCTGTAATCCCAGCGGCTCGGGAGGCGGACGCGGGAGGATCGGGAGGATCGAAAGATGGAGACCAAAGGCAGTCTGCCTAATTTAGCGAGACCATGTCTCAAAAAGTAAAAAAAAAAAAATGGGCTGAGGTGCAGCTCAGTGGTCCAGCACTTGCAGAGCATGCAGGCGCGAGGCCCTGGGTTCATCCCCAAGTACCGGGAAAAAAAAAAAAAAAGTAGTTGCTGTCTATGTAAAAATAATTTAGTTTAAAAAAAGTATGCTATGCAGAAAGCTTAATTCATATTCCAAGGTCAGAGGTCAGGTTCAACCATCTACCTGGGTGCAGTTTACCCAAGGTGCTGGGTAACTATAATAGCTATGAGGAAATCATGGCTTCTATAGGGAGAAGGACCTGGCAATCCACTCCCAAGGTAATCCCGAAACAGTCAGCCATTGAAAACCCTATGAGGGTCGCTATGAGTCCGATACGGCACCTAACAACAACAACAACATAGGGCTAGCTATTTAAAGTCCAAACTTACAAGCAGATACACATATAAGCAGGTACACAAGGCACAAAAACTCTATGAAAGTGAAAATTCTATGTACTACCTTACCTTTTTGGTAAATTCTGTGGTTGCTTCCATAAGTTGCTTTTCTTGATCTGTAAACTAAAGGATATGAAACAGCAGGAAATTAAAAGAAAAAAAGACTAAAAATGAAAAAGAAACCAGTAACCTACAAAGCACATGTAAAAGCACATTACCATATCTGTTACTCTGCTCCTTTCTAGGTTGATGTCCAGTTTATTATCTGCTCTGATTCGACTGGTTTCATGCTTTAAAGAAAATGTTTTTTAAAATGATCATATAATGAATATTTGTTCTGAGATTAGTAAGTGGAAAAAATTTCACTCACCATCAGTTGTTGCTTAACTTGGTCTAATTCAATTTTCATTTTCTAGGTATAAGAAAAATCACATGCAATTAGTATTAAAAGTCCATATTTTGATTTATTTAAATATGAAACCCTAGGATAACAAAATTTGGACATCTGTGGAGTTTTTAGTACAGAAAATGATAAAGAAAAAGTTAAAAAGAGAACAGACCACTTTATTCAGAAAATAATTCTTATGAACAAAACAGCAGACAATGCATTTATGTTTTGGCATTACATTCTATTTTTAAAAATGATTTGATTTTCTAAATTTAAAAATACTTAAGCTGTGAATAACTCAAATTTCTCATTTAATTACAGAAACATCAGTTTTCTCTTAAGTGACAGACAATTAGTACCGGATCAAATAAAATGGAAAATATCACATTGCTTTCAGTTTTAAGAATACTATACGATGAGCTGGGCTGGGATTTAGCTCAGTTGGTAGAGTGCTGTACTGCAGTCTCTGAGGTCCCGAGTTCAATTCCCAGCACCGCAAAAATGGGAGAAGGACCTGGCAATTCACTCCCAAGACAATCCTGAAACAGTCTGCCATTAAACCCTATGAGGGTCGCTGTGAGTCGGATACCAACTCAACGGCACCTAACAACAACAACATATGATGAGCTACACTAGAAATTTTATATGATATATGGAGTTAAAAGATTTTCCCCTTTATGTGACTTTTACATATATAAAATACAACTCTTATTCTTCAATATGCAAGAAACTAACTTACACATAAAGATTAGGTAGAGTTAAACTAAGAATTTGTTAATTGTTTAACAACTATATAAAATTATTTGGTCTTACTAACTTATTCGCCATGTAGCATACTTGTGAATATTTTTATCAATACTGAGTTAAAAATTCCATCACCTCATTCTCTGCTCTCAGATTTGCAAATTCACTTTTCTCTAGGATGACCATGTCTTTCCTGATGGAATCCAAATGAGACATTAGCTGTTGTACGGTTATTTCCTAGGAAAAAAAAAGTATTTTCATGAAATTTAAAGAATATGTTAATATGTTATAAAGGTATGTTGGTTGGTTAAGTAAAAACACATAAGTAACCTACACATCTGAAATATCAAAGTAAGAATGAGGAGATTCAAGGAAGAAAATGTATTTCCCAGTGAAGAGAGAACTGATTAAGTTTTAATGAAAAGAATCCCAATAAAATGCTTACTTATTTCCTAACAGTTTCTCAACAAATAATGTTTGTTTTTTGAATACCTAGGTGGAAAAGGTTTTATTACCGTTTAGTGGTTTGATTTTGAGGGATTTCTTACTAATGAAAAATACCAAGGTCCTGAATAAACTCAAAAGTGAAGTAGTAAAATAAAAGAGATGTATGGCAAAATAACCATGCTTTATCAGCACAGCATAATTAGTTCTGTTTTGATTTCCTGGTATCTTTTCTATATTTGATGTTATAGAGGACATATGAAAGAAAAGGTAGCCCCCATCTGATAAATTTGTAAGCTTTTGCTTTGCTGAAGATGTCCCCCCCCCGACAGGGTCTTATTATGTAGCCCAGGTTGGCCTTGAACTCGAGATTCTCAGCATCCTAAGTGCTGCAATTACAGGCAAGTGCCACTAAATCCAGCTAAAAATTGTAATTTTAAAATAGGACTAGTGAACTTGTTCTTTTTTGTTGTTGTTGTTTAATTTATGATCCCTGTTAGATAGGCTCCTTTTCAAGGTTAAACACTCATTTGCTTTTCCTTTTGGGATAGAGGGATAAATGATGAGTGGAGGCAGGAGAATCCTGAGTTTGAGGACAGCCTTGGCTACACAGCAAGTTCAAGGCCAGCCTGGGCTACACAGTGAGACTCTGTCTCAATTCTACCCCTTCCCCTAGGAAAAAATGACAATTTGTGGTTGGAGTGCCTTATTGGGGTTACAGTCTTCCACTGATATGGGTGAAAAAGACTTAAAACTGACTTGACTTTTAGGTATCAGAGTGAGTTTAAACCCAAACTCTACCATTTCCTGTGAGACTCTGACCAAGTTAACATGACTTCCTTGGTCTTCTCATTGGTAAAATGGCATAATTAACAGTTCCTACATTTTTATTGAAGTATAACTTGCAACTCTAAAAGCCTACAAAATAGCACAGGTGTCTGTTTTGAAAAACTTTAAATGAAAAGATATGATCCATTATTAAGGAGTCAGGTCTATGAAAAGTATGATTATTGTAATTTTTCTGGAGCCACCTGAGGTTAAGCAGACATACTATGGCCCTTTCTGAAGTGAACAAGTAGGTAGTAGCTTTGCCTGGTGGCCCTAAGCCTTAGCTCCACCCCTCATGACACTTTTGTGCCTTATCTATTCTTTTTTCCTTTTTTTATGGTGGTACTTGGGGCTTGAACTCATGGCCTCCCATATATTTTACAAGTGCTCTACCACTGGGCTGCTTCCCCAAACCATTTTTTATTTATTTATTTTTATTTTGAGTCAGGATCTCCTTAAACTACAGGCTGACTCTCATCTCGAACTCATGATCTTTCTGCCTCTACCTCCCAGTTGCTGGGATCATAGGCTTGTGTCACCACACCCAGTTTGTCTTATCTGTTTTAGAGGTGGGGGTTAGCAATGGGGTTAGGCTCAAGCATGGAATGGGATTTTAACTTAACACACAAGTAATTTAAAGGAGCTACCTAGGAGCTTACAATTTTAAATCAGCTCAAGTAGAAAAACATTATTATGTGACATAGAAATACTATTAAAAAGTATGTAAGTATATATACTTTTAAGACTGGAAGGGACCTTAGCTTTCAGATAGCTTTTACAAATTAGAAAACTGAAGTTGTAAAAACCTATGAACACTTGACTAATAAGAATCAAAACTTTGACTAAAATCTACATCTTTTTATTCTCACTCCAGTGCTCCTTCCCTGCAGTTACTCTTTAATTTCCCACTGTCTTTAATTCCAGATATTTTACTGGTTTCTCTTTAGAGCTTTGGTCCATGAGTCTATTTCCTGTCCCAGAATAATCACTATAAATTAAATGAACTCATACCTTTTCCCCACTTGAGTTAAACATAATGCTCTGTATCACAGTTTTGGTTACAAGATTACATATATATAATTTATGAGAGTGCAACAGACTTTTTAGGTTCTTTATTTAAATGACAAAAATCATAACATTCTTATGCAGTAACACTTTAAAAATCACAATATAAGAACCCTAGAGCAGAAATCCTAATCCATTATAATTTCCTTCCTGTGAATAGCTAGTGAGCAGCAACTTTATTTTTCCCCCAGGCTAGAGAAGATAGCTTGCTGTTATTTGAGTGTGTTTATTTAGAACTCCAAGGTTCCAGGCACAAAGCTTACGTCATTTCTGGCAAGTGTTTTTAGGTAGGGTCTTTGGACTAAATGATAGTTTGAGGTGCTGATTTGTTTGAAAAAGCCTGACCAGGGATCTTGAGTTGGGATACCCTTCTATAACTGATGACTCCTCTATGGATTTCTGCTACCCATCCCCACTGTGGAAGTATAAGGAGAGACTCTTGCCATGAGCATAATGAGTTGTTTGTCCTTTTGAGGAACTTGAAATAACAACTTATTTTTATTCCAAGATATGTCTCTCTGAAGTAATTCTTGGTCAGAGATACTGTTATAATGCTTTTTAAAAAGAGATAAGCCATAGCCTTAAAGTTGTAAAACATCTTATTGAATATGTTGTGTGGCCTAGCGTTATGTTATATCATGGGAAGAGGAGGAGGAAAAAGAAGCCACCATTACTGCCTGTCCTTGATGACCATACATTCTTGTTGAAGAAATAAGATAATTTGCAAGAAATACCTGCATAATACTATTAGTCATTCCCAGGTGATTTATATAAAGACTGAAGTTTGAGAACTACTGTGCCAGACAGAAACAAAACAAAACAAAACGAAACAAAAAAACCTGATGACAGGGAAAACAGGAAACTGTTACAGTAAACTTGAAGTGAGATAAGAAGCCTAGATTGGGGCTTGGAAAATAGGAATGAAAGTGAAGGATGACTCCCAGAGGTATTCTGAAGGAAAAAAAAAATATTACAGAATATGGCCAGATGCAGTGTACAAGTAGTCCCAGCTACTCAGGAGGTTGAGCGAGGAGGATCACTTGAGCCAAGAACTTGGGGCATGCCTGGGTAACATAGTAAGACCCTACCTCAAAACAAACAAACAAACAAATACCAGAATACAGTGGTAAATAAGAAATAAAAATATAAAGTATTTTAGCATATAAGGATATAAGTGGAGTTAATATAATGGAATAAAGAAAACCTGGAGGTGTAGAAAGAGTAGATTTGATTAAACACATGTCAGATACAAAGTGATGGAACTGCATCCATGAAGACATGGGCTAGACTTGTAAATGAAGATACTGTATAGAGAACTAAAAATAATGGAATGAAAGGCGTGAAGATGAGTAAGCCAAAATAGAGATATATAAAATGGAATGAGATTTTGGAGCCAACTGAGGAATACAAGGCCTAATTTTATGTAAGAAATATTAATTTTTCTTTTTGAAATATTTACCTGAGGGAAGTAGCCTAACTTCCGAGAATTAAAGTTTAAAAAATCTAAGCACAGCAATGGAACAGATTCTTAAATAGTTAATTATTTCATGGCAGACATGTGAATTATTCCAGTTGAGCTCATTTAACTTATTCTATTCTTTATATGCCTGTAGCTGTACCACCGTGGCATCTGATCCCATCAGATCTTGGAAGCTAAGCAGGGTTGGGCCTGGTTAGTACTTGATGGGAGACTTCCTGGGAACACCAGGTGCTGTAGGCTTGGGAAACAGACCTTGCAACCCACTCCCCCAAAAAACAATCAGCCATTGAAAACCCTATGAATAGCTGAGAAGCACTAACAATAGTGTTTTTCCTATTGTATGTAGGGTCGCTGTGAGTTGGAGACCAACTTGATGGCACCATCACCAACATCCTTTATATAAAATTACTGCTTTTTGTCCATAACACCACAATGTGAAAACTCTTACAAATTTTACTCAACCCCTTTGAAGCTATTGTTAGAGGCAAAACAGAATTCTGCCTACTCTCAAGACCATTAGAGATTAAATAATATATGAAAAATATCCACTACTGTGCCTCTCACATCTTACATTCTTAATGGGTAGTATTATTTAAGAATTTGTATATCCAATCAAATTAAAACAACTTAGCCAGGCAATTTATAGAAGTTGTTCCCAGCCATTTTAGTCCCTTCTAGCTTTCACCGTCTATCAAGGTTAAAGAGAATACACCTAAGACAGCAATAATATATATCATCCATGGGGGCTTTCCAATGGGAAAAGTCATTTCATTAAGTGTCCACCACTATCTGAGTCAAATAATATGCTTATCTCATACAATGAAGGATGGCAAAATTCTATTCTTTGTATTACCACGTCTTCTCTAACTCTCCAGATACTGACTTGACTTCTCATCCATTCCCTCCAGTTCCTTCTTCCTCTTTCCTTTCTTGAAAAGACTGCCTAATAAAACCATCAGAAGTGATGAAAATGAATGTATTACCTGTTGGGCCTGAGTGACCATCTCCTTATAGATAGTATCCAGGCTGACATTTGATAAAGTAGTTAATGCTGACACAATTGTTTCTGCTTGTGCTTTGTCAAATCCTGTAGGCAACAGATATTTATGTATTTTAAAACATGCATATTCCGATCAGATTAGATAGCTAGAAAACTGCTTAACAATTAAACTATCACACTCTTTTAAAAAAGTTACCATTAAAAATATGATAATGCTAAATTAATCACTAAAAGTACTCTATAATTTTAATTCCCTTGATCTACCTCCCACATCTACAGCAACACTGGATACAGTCCTTTTTGAGTGTACAATTGGCTAAAAGTGGTAGTGCATTATTTTAATTTGCACTAAATTTGTACTTCCTTGGTTGGTAATGAGGTTAAGCTGCTTTTAATTACATTTTGAGCCAGAGTCTCAAACAGGCTGGCCTTGAATTTGTAGTCCTCCTGCCTCTGCCTTCCAAGTGCTGTGATTGTAAGTGTACTCCAGCGTACCTGGGAAGCAACTTTACATATACTTTTGGTTGCTAATATGTATTGTTCTGTGTGCTGCTTATTATATGGCTTTTGCCTATTTTCTTATAAAACTGACTTTTTTTTTTTTAAAACTGATTCCTAAGAATTTTTCATTTCCTTTTTCTTTTCTTCTTTTTTTTTTTTTTCCTTGAGATAAGGTCTCCTTATGTAGCCCAGGCTGGCTTGGAACTCACTATATACCCCGAGATGGCCTTGAACTTGTGCTCTTCTTGTCTCAGCCTCCCGAGTGCTGGGACTAGAGGAATATGCCACCAGGCCTGGATAAAATTAGGTTCTTAATCTACCTGGAATTTCAGGAAGCAAATCTAGTATGTTTTTTCCAATGGCTAGTCATTTCTTATATTTCATTTATTGAATAGTCCTTCCTTTCTCTAATTTTTATGCTTTTTCACATGCTAAATTTATATATGTATCTCTGAATCCACTTGGTTATAGTAATGAACTTTTTTATTTCTGTAATGTCACACATTAAATTATTGTCTTGATATCTGGTAATTTTTTGTGTTCATTTTTTTTTTTAATTCTTGAACATTTGTACTTCCATTCAGACTTGAGTATTAGTTGAGAAACTAGTTTTTTCTTTTTTATTTAAATGGAATCATTCTAAACACATAATTTTATATAATGCTTTTTTTCATTAACATATCTTAAGAATTTCCCTTATCAGTAAATATTCTTCAAGCAATATCATATTTAATGACTTAAAAATATTCATTGTATGAATGGCATTTCTATTTAAATAGTTACCCTTAATTATTTATTACAGTGATATTGTCTTGACTGAGCAATTCATATGAGTGCTATTAATTTTCTTTTTTCTCACCATGAGTTTCCAAGTCTTGAACCAATGCATGAGTGTCAAAAGTTAATTTCCTTTGTTCTAAAGGAGTTATGTCCACTGGTCGCCTATCATATCCTTCCTTAGGTGTGGTGGTCAAGAAATCTGAAAAGAGAACACAATGTTTTTTTTTTTTTTTTTTTTAAAAACTGTGTGTGTGTGTCCGTGTAATAATTGAGAGGTATCACATTTTTCACACTTTGGCATCTACAGAATTTTCCCTATCTATTTAAGTATAATTCCAGCTCTTCTAATTAGGAGCTTTGTAATCTCATATAAGTTTATTGACTCTTTTGAGCCATTTTTTTTAATCTGAAAATCCTGACCATTATTATGTACACAGCAAATATTCAAATGTTTTCTTCTTTCAGTATTCAGAAATATTTTGTTAAGAGCTGGTCTAAAATTATAATATGCATGTATCAAATGCTTTGGATACCACTGCCTCAACTGTAATTATTGAAGAGAAAATGCCCAACTCTCCTCAGTGCTATCTAAAATAACTTCTACTCTCTCAAATCCACATATTTTATTTCCTACATAGTTTTCAGCTTTAGCCTAGTCATCTTGTTTGCTGTTGTCTCTCTGAACTAGAATATAAGTTCCCTTGACCATTTTTCATTATTGTAACTTTACAAAGAACAGCACTTTGGCACATACTTGGATCACAATATTTTACTATGGAATCAATTAATGAATTTGATTTTAAATCCTGGAGTATTTACTGGTGTCAACACAAGAGCCTTAGGACATAGTTCTCATTTTTGAAATAACTCGTCCTGTTTCAGTAAATTCCCAAAATTTAACCTAAACATAGCATAGGCCTTTTCCATATAATGCTGATGAATTTTATTATAAGGTATTTGCTTTGGGGGAGAACTCTATAATACAAACTATTTTACTATTATATTAGGTAAAATAACTGCTAGTTAGTATAACTACTAGTCAAATACAAGGTACTGTACCAGATACTTTATATACTACCAAGACAAGGTGGTAATTACTCTTTTTTAGATTGGGAAAAACAAAACAAAACAAAACAAAAAAACCCAAGAAAGATAAGGGGTTTGCCTCAGGTCATAGAGCCAATGACAGATTTAGGATTCAGACTCAGGTTCTTTTGACCCCATGGTTCACATGCTTTTTCCATTATCCTATGCTATCTTATCACAGGCCACTTAAATATTTAGGTACTTGAAAGACATAGCTGCAACTTCAGGGATTACTTTTCAGCTTGCATTTTGTAGGGCACATGCAATTTCTTCCCAGGTATCTTCGTTGTTGTTGTTTTAGGTGCCGTTGAGTCGGTATCCGACTCATAGTGACCCTGTATACAACAGGTGAAACACTATTGTCAGTGCTTCTCTGCTGTTCATAGGGTTTTCAATGGCAGATTGATTTTTGGGAGGGGGTTGCCAGGTCCTTCTCCCAAGCCTACAGCTTCTGGTGTTCCCAGGCGGTCTCCCATCCAAGTACTAACCAGGCCCGACCCTGCTTAGCTTCTGAGATCTGATGGGATCGGATGCCACAGGGCTACAGCT
>VMDO01017139.1:0-45717 GCA_007922755.1 Pedetes capensis | reverse complement strand
TGTTGCAGACACTGTGTCAATCCATCTGGTGGAGGGTTTTCCTCTTTTGTGTTGACCTGCCACTCTTCCAAACATGATGTCCTTCTCCAGGGATTGTTCTCTCCTGACTACATGTCCGAAATATGTAAGATGCAGTTTGGCCATTTTTGCTTCCAAGGAGCACTCTGGTTGTACTTCTTCTAGGACAGATCTGTTGGTTCTTTTGGCAGTCCATGGTATATTAAATAGACGTCTCTAGCACCACAATTCAAAAGCATCAATTCTTTTTCTGTCTC
This sequence comes from Pedetes capensis, assembly GCA_007922755.1. NCBI lineage: Eukaryota > Metazoa > Chordata > Mammalia > Rodentia > Pedetidae > Pedetes > Pedetes capensis. Next base: position 45,442 of record VMDO01017139.1, on the reverse strand, counting down.
TCTTGTTCAATGTCCAGCTTTCACAACCATACGATGCCACTGAAAATACCATGGCATGAGTCAGACGCACCTTCATCTTCAATGTGACATCTTTGCTTTTCAATACTCTAAAGACGTCTTTTGCCACAGCTTTTCCTAGAGCAATGCGTCTTTGGATTTCTTGACTGCTGCTTCCACGAGTGTTGATTATAGAGCCAAGCAAAGTAAAATCTTGGACAACCTCAATCTTTTCTCCATTTAATGTGAAGTTGCATGCTGACCCAGTCATAAGGATTTTTGTTGTGTTGATGTTTAGTCATAACCCATATTGAAGGCTATGATCTTTGATCTTAATCAGTAAATGTTTTAAATCCTCTTCATTTTCAGCAAGCAAAGTGGTATCATCTTCATAACGCAGGTTGTTAATGAGTCTTCCTCCAATCTTGATGCCTCGTTCTTCCTCATAAAGTCCAGCTTCTCGGATTATTTGCTCAGCGTATAAATTGAAGAGATAGGGTGAAAGTATACAGCCCTGACGCACACCTTTCTCAACTTTAAACCACTCAGTGTTTCCTTGTTCTATTCGAACAACTGCCTCCCGGTTCATGTACAGATTTCTCATGAGCGCAATTAGGTGTTCTGGTATTCCCATTTTCCGAAGTGTTATCCATAATTTGTTGTGATCCACACAATCAAATGCTTTTGCATAGTCAATAAAACATAGACAGATATCTTTTTGATATTCTTTGCTTTCAGCTAATATCCAACTGACATCAGCAATAATGTCCCTAGTTCCCTGCCCTCTTCTGCATCCCGCTTGATTTTCCAGTAATTCCCTGTCTATGTATTGCTGCAGTCGCTTCTGAATGATCTTTAGTAGAATTTTGCTGGTATGTGATATTAATGATATTGTCTGATAGTTTGCACATTCAGTCGGATCCCCTTTTTTGGGAATAGGCACAAATATGGATCTCTTCCAGTCAGTTGGCCAAGTAGCATTTTTCCAAATCTGTTGGCATAAACATGTTAACACCTCCAGTGCTGCATCTGTTTGTTGAAACATCTCTATTGGTATCCCAAAAATTCCTGGAGGTTTGTGTTTCGCCAGTTCTTTCAAGGCAGCTTCCACTTCGTCCTTCAGCACCATCGGTTCCTCTTCATATGCAACCTCTTGGAATGGTTGGTCATCTACCAATTCTTTCTTGTATAATGACTCTGTGTATTCTTCCCATCTTCTTTTGATGTTTCCTGCATCATTTAATATTTTCCCTGTAGCATCTTTCACTACTGCCACTCGAGGCTTGAATTTTTTCTTCACTTCCTTAAGCTTGAGAAACACAGAGCATGTTCTTCCCTTTTGGTTTTCTGCCTCCAGCTCCTTGCACATGTCATGATAATATTTGTTTTTGTCTTCTCGAGCTGCCTTCTGAAATCTCCTGTTTAGTTCCTTAACTTCATCATGTCTTCGTTTTGCTTTTGCTGCTCGACATTCAAGGGCAAGGTCCAGTGTCTCTTTTGACATGTAATTTGGTCTTTTCTCTTTTCCTTGTCTTTTTAAGAACTTTTTGCTTCCTTCTTGAATGATATCATTTATGTCATGCCATAACTCTTCTGGTCTCCTGTCATTGTGTCTAATGCATTAAACCTATTTTTGAGGTGGTCTCTGAATTCAGGTGGGATATACTCAAGGTCATACCGCGGCTCTCGTATACTTGTTCTAATTTTCTTCAGCTTCAGTTTGAACTTGCATATGAGAAGTTGATGGTCTGATCCACAGTCAGCACCTGGTCTTGTTTTGACATTTTGTACAGAGCTTTTCCATCGTCTCTTTGCACATATGTAGTCAATTTATTTCTGTATGTTCCGTCTGGTGAAGTCCATGTGTATAGTCTCTATTTATGATGTTGGAAAAATGTATTTGCGATGAAAAGGTCATTGGTCTGACAATATTCTACCATGTGATCTTCAGCTTCATTTCTGTCACCAAGACCATATTTTCCAACTACTGGGCCGCCTTCTTTGTTTCCAAGCTTTGCATTCCAGTCACCAGTGAATATCAGTATGTCTGGATTGCATGTTTGATCTATTTCAGATTACAGAAGCTGATAGAAGTCTTCCCTTTCTTCATTTGTGGCCTTAGTGGTGGGTGAATAAATTTGAATAATAGTCATATTAACTGGCCTTCCTTGTAGGCGTATGGATATTATTCTATCACTGACAACATTGTATTTCATGACAGATCTTGAAATGTCTTTTTTGATGATGAATGCAACCCCATTTCTCTTTAGTTTATCATTCCGGCATAGTAGACCATATGACTGTCTGACTCAAAATGGCCTATGCCGGTCCATTTTAGCTCACTGATGCCTAGAATGATGAAATGAGAACCTCAATTCAAATTTTGTTTATATTCTTTACTTCTTTTTCTTCTCTATTTCTGTGATGTCTGTCTGTCTTGTTTCTTTCCTTTTATGCTGTTACTATCTTCCAACCTCTTAAGTTGGATGCCTAGTGTCTGTTTTATATAACTTTCTTGCTTCCTGGTTATTAAAGATATGAATTTCCCACGAATGTGCTTTTTGAGTGCTCCATAGAGTTGTCATGTGGTGCTTGCCTTAGGTTCAAACTAAATATTTTGAAATAACTTTATGATTTCCTTTTTAGCCAAAGGATTATTTAGCAATATTATTTAATATCAGCAGCCTTTTTATATTTATTCTAATATTTTAAGTGATATCTTATAAACTGTGTGTGTAATTTTTCCACTGGCACTTAGAAAACTTCCTTCTGGCTTCATAGATAATTTTTATAATTGTGTGCCTAAAACAATGCTATTCTTTATATGTCAAATGTAATGTTTTATGTGATTCCTATATGTCTAGTTGTTTGAGCTGATTGTTTTTATATGATTTATAATATTTCAGAAGATGCTGCTCTTAAATATTTTAGTTTCTGTGAAAGATGTTTGAAACTACAATATCATTTGTTGATCATTTATTTATTTGTTTGTTTCTTAGTACTGGGGTCTCACACATGTTGAGCATGTTCTATAGACTGAATTATCACCCCATTCCCAAACTATTTGTATATCTACCTACCTTTCTCTTTGTTGGTTTGTTTACCCTATAGAGCTAATTTATATATTAAGTCTTAAACAGTTATTAGGTGAATATATGTTGATGATGGCTACACCTTCTTCCATAGTTCCTATTAGAGCTATATTTTTTGCACATTTGTCTTACACTATTTTTTTAACTTGCATTTTATCTTATCTTTTAGTAATGCTATATCAAATATATTTTGGTTTCTATTTATATGAAATACATTTATACATTTTTTGTCTTTTGTTTTAAATTTTTCTTGACTACCACATACTGTTAAAACCTATTTTTCACTGGAGAGTTTTGAATGGTAAATTTAAGCCATTTATTATTATTATTATTATTATTATTATTATTATTACCATTGTTGTTGTTGTTGTTAGGTGCCGTCGAGTCAGTATCCAACTCATAGCGACCCTCTCTACAACAGGGGAAACACTATTGTCAGTGCTTCTCTGATGTTCATAGGGTTTTCAATGGCAGATTGACTTATTTGGGAGGGGGTTGCCAGGTCCTTCTCCCAAGCCTACAGCTTCTGGTGTTCCCAAGTGGTCTCCCATCCAGGTACTAACCAGGCCTGACCCTGCTTAGCTTCCGAGATCTGACAGGATCGGATGCCACAGGGCTATGGCTGCAGGCACTATTACCATAGACTTTATTTTTTCCATCTGTTATATGTATATCTACATTACTGTAGTTTTCCTATTCTCTGAGTTCATATTTTGGGCCTGATTTCCTGTAGTTAGTTTAAACATTATACTTTGTTATTATCACTGTCATAAATATTATTTAGGTAGCAATACATTTGAAGCCATGAAGCTATTTTCTTGCCAATTTTTTTCTTTTCTCAATACTTTCTCCAAGTATGATCTTGAAAGTGTAGGAGAGAAAAATTCATACTCATGATAGTGAAGAGCTCTGCTGAATTGTTGCTGTTGTTAGGTTCTGTTGAGTCAAATGCAACTCATAACAACCCTATGTACAACAGAACAAAGCACTAAACAATACTGTACCATGCACACAGTTTTTATGTTTGAGCCTCTTGTTGCAGCTACTATGTTTCTTCACGTTTCGAGTCATGCTACATCAGCAGAAGGAGGTTTCTAGGGCTTTACTCCATTCCTGTCATTAAGGCCAACTCTACTTTGAGGAGGCAATACTTCCCCATTAGTTTCTTGAATGCCTTCCAGCCTGGGAAGCTCATTTTCTGGCACTGTATTTGACAGTGCTTCTCTGCTATTCATAGGGTTTTCAATGGCTAATTGTTTCTGGAGTGGACTGCTGTGTCCTCCCTCATCTTTCTGAGTCTCAGCTGAAACTTGTCCACCATGGGTGACTCTGCTGGTACCTGAGATGCCAGTGGCATAGCTTTCAGCGTCACATCAACAAACATGCCCTCATAGCATGACAAGCTGATAGACACATGGGGGCCGAATTATTAGACAATCTAAAATTTGAAGTAATTTTTTTTCATTCCATGTCCCAGTAAAATAGTTGAGGTTTGTCTTTCCTAAGGCTTACTTTCTTAACAATTAAGGTCTCCTTGCCAGAACCAATTGTGTCCTCATTAACCTTAGACAACCTACAGCTATTTTCCTCTTTAAATTTCACATTTTCAGACCTTCCTGTTGTGTCAGGTTTTTTCAGCATAAATCAGCTAAACACAGCAACAACCAATATACAGCCTGGACATTATACCTTCTTCATATTTCCTTTGCCAAGATAATTAGTCCATTACTTTTAAATTGAGCCTCATTCAAATCTTCAGGGCATGGATAGACCACAGATAACTTCTTCCCTAGGATATAACTTGAATTGCCTCTAGTCCAGTGTCCAATAGAACCCTCATTTCCCTCTGAAACCCTGTGAGTCCCTTCTACATCTTTATCAAATGAGGTGTTCTTGTCTTCCTTACTCACATCAGAACTCCCCTTCAAGCTCTGTTTACAGCCTGCAAGGGCTTCTCTCACCCTCATCTCTAAACTCTTCCAAACTCCTCCTTCAAATAAGTCCCAATGGCCTAGGTACCACATGGGCAGGCTTCTGCACAGCAGTGATCCCACTCTTGATACCAGTTTTCTGTATTAGTCAGGCGGTACATTGCTATTACAGAGAAAACACTGAAACAAACTTCCATGGGGAGAGATTAATTGGAAACCGATGGTTAGAGGATTTCCACCCATAGAGGCGGAGCAGGCATATGGTGTGGCAGCAGGGCAGCTGTGGTGGTAGCAAGCATCATGGTCCATGGCAGAAGACTCCTCATGGCCTGGCACATCAGGAGCAGAGAGAATGAGGAGGTGGGGCTTCAGGTAATATCCTCCAAAGGCCTGACCCCAGTGCCTACTTCCACAAAGTTGTAATCTCACCTCCCAAAGTTCCTATATCTTCCACAAATAGTACCTTCATCTAGGGAACCAATGCTCAAACACACCAACCTTGAGCGACATTTAGACCCAAACCATAACAGAGTTCATACCTCTGAATGGCAATTTGACCCACATTTTTTACTCTGATATCATAAAATCACATTTGCTTGAAGATTCTTATGGACCCTCAGTTTGTGAAAATATAAGCAGGGAAAACTATACCATGACTTTTGAGCCTCTCAAATGAAATAATATATGTTAGCAACTGCAACACCACCAACAACAACAATAAATGCCTGCTGCATTGTAAGATTATTGCTTTTCAATTTTTATTATTATGTCTAATATTCTCCCAGGTTTCAACCGTCTTTTCACAGAGACTTGCAACCTGTCCCTGTCTTCCAGCATGGGTCATGGGTGTATTTGTACTTTGACTACATCTTATTGACTTACATTGGGCTGATGTCCCCCACAAATCCCCTTTGGTTGTTTGTGCCCAGAATATCTTGCATTTGTTTGGACTTTCCAGAGATATCTGGCAATAAATCTTTATATTTTCTATATCACAGTGTGCAGCTTTTGGATACAATATTCTCAATGATAATTTATATTAGTACCTAAGGCATACAATACTACCAATCACTGGAAAATCAAAAACCCAATCAGCTTGCCATAGTCATTCTTACTCACAGACTGTTTATTGACTTAATAAATTACATAAACAAATTTATTAAGAGGTAAACAAAATATGGAAGGAATTCTAATGTAAATTCTGCATTTAAAATCATGCAACATCAGTAATTTCCATGACAAATTCATTAATTAGTGGTTTATATTTTCATTTATTACACATCTTTTAATTAGTGATTTGTGTTAGAAAAAAATCATCACTATATTTCACACTCCTGAAATACACTTTAAAAACTGTTATAATAATTGGCATGCTTATATAATGCATGTAGATCTTTAGCAAACAATTTCAGCTATAACACTTAGCATTAATTTTCCTTAGAAAACAAGAAAATTTTCACATCAACATGTATTAATTTTAGGTTTTCTTCATATTTCAGGTCAAAATCTAATAGTACAAAATAGTGATGCTGTTAGAAAATTATACAGCAATGTCAATTTTTTAAAAAAATTCCTGTACTAAAGGTTGAGCCCAGGCCTCACACATGCTAGGCAAGTGTTTTAGCACTGAGCTGCACTCTCAGCCACCCATTTTTTTTTTTTTTTTTTGAGACAGAGTGTCATTAAGTTGTACAAACTACCTATAGCCTCAAATCTATGGTCAGCCTGCTGAGCCTCCCACATTCTGTGATTACAGTTAGAAGGCATGGTGCCTGGCCAAAATTGTCATTTTTAACTTAAAATTAGAGTTTACATAAAATAGTACTTCTTATTCATTATCATTTTAAAATCTTTATGCATTTAAATCCATATGCATTGTGAAGCAAACAATAATTAATTTTAATGCTCATATATGTGTGTACCGTGTACGGATTTTTAGTACATAATTTCCTTTTTGGTTGTTTTAATAATCTACTGTGCGTAATAGGAGTCTGGGCGTCATTTTCTAACATCTCACACTACCTAATTTTTCTTCTCCGCCTACTACATTTTTCTGCTCTGGATGTCCATAAATTCCTTCACTTTGTTAAATCCTGCTAACCCATTTAAAATCCAGTGTGTTTATGTCTTTCATGAGTCCATCAAGCAAAATGTCTTTTGTGACACTTTGGAAACATTATTTGTTATCGCATTTAATACAACATGTAGTGATTATTACACATATATTTTATTTAACTTGAATACCCATGCTCTTGGGAAAAAAATAAGAAAACCCTTTCTAGTGTTTACAAGTGAATTAAAACTGTGAAAGTTATTATATGTTTCTCATGATGAACATTGATTTTATTTTATTATATTTAATTTAAGTTAATTTAATTTATTTGCAGTACTGAGGGGTTGAACCCAGAGACTTATGCTTGCATGCTTTGGAAGTGCTGTACCACTGAGTTGTACCCTCAGTCTATTTTTTATTTTTTAAAAAATTTCTGAGACAAGGTCTCACTAAAGTACACAGATTGCCTCTGGCCTTGAACTTGAGAGTGTTTTGCCTTTCCCTCCGTCACTGGGATTACAGGCATGAGCCACTGTGCCCCGCTGATTTTATTTTAAGTTTATATAAACAAATTTTCATCATTTAAGACTTCTAAAATTAATATTTAAAAGACAAATATATGTAATAAAATCATAATGCAAACATTCTTGCATATCGAAAGGATTTATATGGATAAATTTGGCTGTACTTTAATTTTGTTTTAAAGTCCTGTGCACATCTTTTGACATTGTGCTTTTGATCACCAGAATTTGAATTGTGGGAATATCAGTAATTCAGTAACAAGTTCTTTCTAGTATTCTTCTTGAAAATGCCATAAGCATAGGAAATATAATGTGTATCTGTGACAAGAAACAATTATAATTTTGGCAGTGGAGTTAATGACTTCACACCAATGTATTGAAACAAAAGAGAAGTCACTATATGTTAAAATTCTGTGGCTTTTTTATATTGCATTTTGAAATATGCCTTTACAAATTGTAGCAAATACATTTTATATGTATTATACGTTGGAAGCCTGTAGCCATAGCACTGTGGCATCCAGTCCCATCAGGTCTCGGAAGCTAAGCAGGGTCGGGCCTGGTTAGGAGTTGGATGGGAGACCTCCTGGGAACACCAGGTGCTGTAGGCTTGGGAGAAGAACCTGGTAACCCACTCCGAAAAATCAGTCATTAAAAAGCCTATGAATAACATAGAAGCACTAACAATATTGTTTTGCATGTTGTATGTAGCATGGCTATGAGTAGAACAGTGACTTGCCAACACCTAGCAACAACAACCTATGTTAGAAGGGGCTGAGATTTAGCGCAATTGGTAGGGCGCCGCTCTGCACTCTCTGAAAAAATAGGAGAAGGACATGACAATCCAATCCCAAAGTTATCCCCCCCCAAATCAGTCATTAAAAGCCATATAAAGGTCACTTTGAGTTGGACATGACTTAATGGCACCTAACAACATATGTTAGAACAATAATGACTGATGACATTCCTTACAAAGATATGAAAATTATTTACATCTCTCTAAGAATCACCAAAATATCCAATTATGCAACCCTGTTTAATAGCTATCATCTTTGTTCTTCTATATGTTACGTGCCATCGAGTCGGGTCCAACCCTGTTTAATAACTATCTCTTTGCTCTTATTGTATTTGTTATGTGCCACTGAGTTGGGTCCAACTCCTACTCTGCACTAATACCTTTAATCTATAACTTTTTAATGCAATGTCCTCTGCATAGAATGGGCTCCTTTCTTTGCTGTGGAAATAAACTACTTTTTCTTACAATTTCATCTTCTCTTCATAGATTTCTCATTTCCTCACCTCCTCATAGTTTCTGTTTACCTTCCCTAATTAAGAATGTCCACATTGTTCCTCTGGCTGTACTCTCTGGATTCCACACATAATTTCATATTGTCATATAGTCACAATTTACTAAATATATTTTGTATATGTGCCTGTCCCTCCACTAGCCTATTCCATTCTAGAGTTAAGAGAGTCTCAGGAAAAATGCCCATCTTCTGGCAGGTCCTCATCTGGACACAGTGTATATCCTGAAAGATTACCAAATCCCTTTGTTTATGGGGCAACGTTTCTAATGAGAGGAATAGGAAGTGAGCCTATTAAATATGTATTTTTACAGGAAGTGGTGACTTCTATGAAGAATGAAAGAAAATGGTTAAGATACTCAAATAGTAATAGGGGAGCTGTTTGAGATAGAATAGGCAGGGAAGACCCTGTTGAAGAGGTAATACTAGATCAGGAACATGATTCAAATGCTAAGAAAAAGTGTTTTAAATAAAGCATGAGAGGATTGTGATTAAACTAAAAGACTGAGAACTCACCATTACAATTTACTGCTAATAAGCCTATGTCACCAAGATTGAGGAGCCTGGATACATTGCCTATATCTTTTATTTTCCAGGCATTTTTATAATTAAATTGCCACCAGCAATATAGATGTTTCTGAGAAAATAGGGGAGGGCTAGAGAGGGAAGCTCATGTATCCATGTGTCAGAACAGTGTAGAAGAAATTTGTTATGAGATTATGATGAGGTGGCTCAACTGATTCAGTCACCTACTCCCTATTTCCATGAATTCACAATTCATAGTACATTATAGCTCAAACAAATATTTTAGAAAACACTTCTATATTTTGTATTTTTATCATCTAGCACATGGGAACAAATACATGATACATATAAGTATTTTTCAAATTAGTAGTTACCACTTTCAGTTGGTGGCATTTGTCTGGGAAAAATAATTATATCAGAGAGTAGGGAGGAGTGCTTAGAGGAAATTTAAACCACTACTTTAATAATTATTGTGCCATAATTTCAAATACCAGATATAACTCAGCCCAGTTAGAGAGGTGGCAACCAGTACATTAGTAGTAGTACCTGACTGTTCTCTAGTGTGCCTGAGTGTTAGAACTACTGTACCTATCCTTCATTTATAAAGTTGCTGTGTACCCAACCTGACTTCATTTTATGTTGCTTTAGTTACATTTACTTTATTGTTTTTAAAAATATTTAAGCAATCATTTTATACACTCATGTTGTTTTTCTGAATCTATTCTTCTGCCCAGGTTGCCTTTATCATACTGTCTGTAAGGGCTGTATTTAACTGTATTTAAACATTAGGCTGGAGTTCATGCAGTCTTTATATAATTAATATACAGCACTTTGGAATTTTTCCAAGAGATATTGTAGAACAAAGTAAAACATGAATGAATTGCTATTATTTCTCTGATACACAGTCAAATATATTTCTTATTTTAAGACAAGATAATTATGTCAGAAGGTCTTTTGAAATAATATTAAAACTTAGTTATGCCAAAAGATACTGGCATTCTATTATATTCTATTCAGTTGTAGTTAAACCTAAGACTTCCTATTGTAATAAAGTTTTCCAAGTCTATCATGTGGACAAGATAACAAATCTTTCTGACCACTTCTGAATCTTCTATAATCACAATTTTCCCCATAACTTTTCTTGATTAAAAAATTAACACTTCAAATATGAACTAATAGTAAAATAAAACTGCAGAAAATATTTATTGCCAGGCTGAGTAATTCAACATTTTAGTCATCAAAGCAAGTTAGAATAGTTATTACTTTGAAAAATCTTAAATACATCTCTACTGAATAGGATCTATGCAAGCTTGACAATGACCAAAGTAAGTTTTCCTGAAGTTTTCCTTCACCTTCCAAACCTGTCCTTTTAGTCCATTCTTTCCAGTCCATTAAATCAATTACAAATCCATCTTCTCTAAATTCATACTTCTTAAACACTTCTTATTTGTAGAGTATTTAAACATGCTTGTTTTGATAATTTATAATCATGCACTGTTACATAAAGCATTGTGTTTTAACAACAGATACAGTAAAGTAGAATATCAGGCTAGCCTAATTAGACTATATTAAGTCTAAGATCAACATCATAAATTTGTGATGATAGCATTCAACCAGGATTGCCACAATAATACCAATCTTTGTTAGATGTTTTTCTTATTTACTGTCACAAAGTCAGCACATTTCAAATCTCTGAAACTTCCTCAAATTTCTGGAAAACCACCACATCCTCAACATTCAGTTCATTGCCCTTCTTCTTATTACATAAAGAAAGAAATCATTATCTATTACACTTATTTAATTTTGTCAGACTTAAATTCTTCTTCTATTTGTGACCAAGCCTTTCTGTGCCCACCTATGATATCATGGGAATTGGTCTCCCTTCTACTGAAATTTCTTTCTGATTCCTGTTCTGTATCACACTCACCTTTTCAATACCCATATGAAATTAGTTATCTTTCCCTTGTCTTACTCCTCTTTGTAGTATGTCTTACCCATCATTTAGATATTCTCAACTACTATTAAGTATATCATAAAGCTAATAAAATGAAACAAAAATCCAAATGAACAGAAGACAAACATAACTCTGTGAATTTGATGTACATACCATCTTGAGATTTTCTTCACCAGTTATGTTTATTATTCAATTTTTACCACTTCATACATTGCTCAGTCTCCTTTTACTTCCTTGAATAGTTTCAATTTTACATCTAAGCCATACAAGCAACAAGAAAATGTTGTATCTAAGGGCAATGATTTCATCCAGCTCAGTAACTCTAAGGGGAATTTTTTTCCCATTAGAATTATACTTGACCTTTAAGTAGAATTCCATGCTATTCAAAATTTCCATCCTAAATAACATATTACCTGTGAATCCATGATGTCTTGTTCTCCTGTTCTTTTCCTATCCTTCCAGCTATTGGGTTGGCTAATTCAACTTTATATTTTTCTTATATTTTTAGTTCTAGGTCATTCAACTCTGTGTTCTTCAGATAAAGACTGATGATTTATACACAGGCTAGTGATTTCAAATTTTATGTGTGTTGTTGAAATATCCCCCCTGAGTTCTAGATATTATAATGATCTGCCTAATTTGCTTCCTCAAAAAGATAACTTCAAAGCTAACACATTAAACAAGTCCCATGAAAATTTGAAGTCTATTATCTTGTAAGGGACAGAGAAACAGGGGTGATTCTAAGGGTCAGAAAAAGCAGAAGGTTGATGCTGTTATATCTTTTCAGGATGAGGGAGATGGCCAAACATGTCAGGGAAGATCCAAAATTCAGTTTTGGACATAACAAGTAGGCTATGTTGTTAGACACCTATTTTAAGAAGAGAAGTTGAAACAACAGGTGGATGTGTGTCTTGAAATTTCAATGTTGAGATTTGCCAGAACATAGAAATTTGAGGGTCTTTAGCACAAGGATGACTCTCAAAGCCAGAAGATCAAGTAAGATCATCAACCTCTTGATAAAAAATGAGTGCAATGTCTAAGAAACTAATGTCTAGGAATTGATATGAAGAAGAATCATTAAATTACAGTGGATAAGAATGGCCAGAGAGCTAGAAGAAAAACTCAATGTGGCAGGGCTAGAAGATGAATGAAGAATGGGTGGATAAAGGTGTTTCCTTCCGAGTATTTCCTCATCATAGTTAGAGATAACTCCATCCTTCCAGCCACTCAGACCCTTGCAGTTACCCCATCCTTCTGTCTTTCATACACATTATTTAGTCAATTGGTAAAAACTTGCTAGGTATGACTGGGTAGTCAAAACCTAGTGCCACCACACTCCCTATTCCATTGCCACCATCTCCTGGATTACTGCAGTAGCATCTTTATTGGTCCCCTCCCCACAGTTTCATCAGTTCCTCTTTCAAACTATTCTCAATAGGCAGCCCAAAGGATTGTATTTACATGAAATCTACATATTGTTACTTGTCTGAGATGAAATGTTCAGTGACCTCTGAGCTCTCTCAGACTAAAACCCTAAGTCTTAATAAATGCTCCACTTTCTGGGCCCTGATTGCATCTCCTGCTACAGTCCATCAATCCAGTTCAGTCACGCTAGCCTCCATGATATTTAGGTAATGATGAGAACTTGTATGTCAGTATCTTTGTAACTGTTTTTCTGTGCTAGAATATGTTTTGGCCATTTATATGCTTGTATTGTACTTTCACATCACTCAATTTTATTAAAAAATCAATTTATGATTGTGTCCACTCAGGTGTTTAACTTCAGTCACTACATACACTATCACCTTTTGTAGCATTTCTTTCTGAACATAATTCATTACCGTCTACACCAGATGTACATAAGGATGTGATTTTTTTCCCATTTGGTTCACATGGAATAGTCTCTTCTATACGGAAAGTGAACCATACTATTTTTTTGAAAGAATGACTCACTGACCCACTGAATGAATGATTCTAAAGAGAAGAGGAGGAGGAGGTAGAGGAGGAGGAAGGGAGAGGCAGAGGGAGAGACTGACTTTCATTAACAAAAGCCTCTGGAAAGTTTAATCCTCCTAATCCTATAAATATAAAGGAATAAAAGAATAAGGCAGAGTCTCACTGTGTAGCCGAACCTTTCCCTTGAACTCCTGCCTCAACCACTTAACATCTGGGATTAGTCATTCACCATCACGCCTTCTGGAATAATGAATTTTAAACAAATAATTTGTATTTCAAATTTTAGGTTAATGACAGATATTCTAAAAATGAATCAAAGCTAGAAAAATCAACTAACTAATAAAGAGTAGAATGAAATACAAACACAGAGAGTGGGTAAATTAGCATGAGAGAATTAGAACATAAAGTTTTGAAGTCTAATGGAATTGTAGTATTGGATTAACTGGTTCAATAAATATCCATTTGTCAATATGCATTTCTATATTCAAATTTGAAATATGGGATTCATGTTAGCAATAAAGTAAGTTTTTTCCTTTTTTCTGTTACCAAAATTTATTGGTATTCATGTAATTCTGCAATTCAGAATATATGTGGTTGCCAGTTTTTATTTGAAATGTATTTAAAAACTTTTAGACAGAATAAACTGAGCTTGAATCTTAATTGAGAAGTTAGAGAGTGCATAATATCTACTCTAAAGCTTGAAAGCAATCTAATCCTTTTGGAGTTGCCTGGTAACTAATAAGAAATATGTCAAATTGAGAGATAGGTCTGATTTTGAATAAATAATAGAAATGCTGCCAATTTTAGCCTTAAAGAAGTGATATAGGGTCCAATTTTAAGTTAAATTGAAGGGAAGACAGTTGAAAAGTCGTTTGTGTCATTTTAGTGGTCTTTTCCACTATATCTGCCCTTAAACTTTTACCTTCACCAACAATTTCTGATTAACATAGAGCTGTTTAAAGTGAATTCTGAAGACATCATTCGGTATTTGTTGAAGTGGAATGGCCCAAAGCATTTGACAGACATGAGTATTATTTACTATACATTAACCATTTACCTATTTATAAATCCATATTTGCATAATGTGTAGGTTTCTTAAAGAAATGTATGTCCACCAACAGTTATTACTACTCCAATGAGAGATTTTGCATAAGTATATTTTAAGGTGAGAATTATATTATGATGTTTCTTGGGTATATGTATAAAAACATTTTGTTTCATCGTTATAATCTTTTGTATCAGATTGTCGGTTACATAATAATCAAAAGATTTTGACCTTCTTTTGTTTTCATTCCAGCAGGAAAAAAGTCAAGAAAGTTCAAGAATCAAAGGTACGAAATGAATATTTTAAAATAATAAGTATATTGATTCATAAGACAAAGAAATGTGATTTTTCTTTGAAAATAAAGTTAACAATGAAGAAGTACATAATTCAAAACCTTCAGTATGCTTTTAAAACTCATGTGTAGGCCTCTCGGGATACTCCAGTTCCACAGAGAGTTCTCTGTTAAGATTTTTCTTCATATGCTGCTGTTCAAAACAACAACACGATTTTCTGTTTATTGTCCTGGCAAAATTCCTCCAACCCCCCATTGTCCCCATGAGTTGGTATTCGGTCATATCTATGAACTGGCAGATGGCACTTTTCAAAATATATCTCAGGGAGAACCCAGCCGTTAGGCACTTCTATCTCACTTTATTTTTGATAGGAAAGCATGAAAATATTTATTTATGGATTAAAGTTGTTGAAATAGTCAACTCTAACAAGACAAAGGATTACTCTTCTCCCTACATACATTCTTAGTTTTGAAGTTTCCTCATTGAGATAATAAATGACTCTAGTCTATAGTAGTTTTTCAACAAAAGGATCCCACTGCTTTGCTCTTGCTGATCATAATGATGGTACCACTGATTTTTCTTGGCTAATCTCTCTGGCCTCTCCATGTGCCCGCTGGTCCTCATTGTATATTTTGGGCTTTTTTGCTCTCCTTTCCCTTCCAAAAGTCATCCCAAACCAAGCCTTGCTATGGAGTAAAGCACAATTGTGCATTTTCTTTCCCTCCCTTTTGAATAGGAAAGTATGTTTATCATTTTTTTCTCAAAGATTCAAAAAACTAAAAATATAGTAATGGTTCAGAAGTCACTAAGCTTACATGTGTTTGTGAAACACTAATAGGGCAATTACACTTCTGGACGATTCTAGATGTCTATATTGGTGATACTATCTTGCTTTTTGATAACAAGTCTGAATACAATTCTACGTAGAAATTTCTCAACATCTGACTTCTCCCACAGCATTATTTTTCTGTGTTTGGTCATCCATGTGTTTACATTACTGAGGAGTAAAAAAAGGCATGGATGTTTTTCTTGTATTTTGTGAGATATGTTTTGTTTAAATGAATTATGCAAGACTACCCTTCCAGGGATTTCCAAACTATTTGTGTTTGTTTTCAGCAAACT
The DNA here is from genome assembly GCA_007922755.1 of Pedetes capensis. Lineage (NCBI taxonomy): Eukaryota > Metazoa > Chordata > Mammalia > Rodentia > Pedetidae > Pedetes > Pedetes capensis. The sequence continues at coordinate 29,652 of VMDO01017139.1, read as the reverse complement.
GAAGTATGGCTTGTTATTTTATATGTGAAATTATTACACCAATTTATTCTCGAAGCACTCGTATTAGCTCAAAATTGTATACTTTTGTGTTGCAAAAGGGAATTTCTACTACAAGATGGGCTGTATGACGTGCATTTAAATGACATGCCTCTCAAGCATACAGATTGCACCTCTTCCTTCTCATGAAGGGCCACAGGGCTTCAGGTTACCCTTAAATCATGTATACCTTTGTTATATAGAAATGTTTACAGTAGCTTTCTTTATGATGCTTTATTGCCTTGGAATACGTAAACTATATCATCTAAAGTAGTAGAAATTATGGTTTTCCAACTACTGTCTAGGAACATGTTTTATTTGATAATGTAATGAAATTTTTGAGATGGTGTTTGTCAGTCCTTTCCCTGTTATTATCCAACACATGGTTCAGAACTCACGTGTGCATGATGGCTTCTAAATTACTGACATAAGTAGATGGAGATGTATTGTTACATTAGGACTTGTTGCTTTTTTCTATCTAGAAGAGCTCTGATTTTTTTTCATGGCCACAGGAATCATCTTATTGGAAAATGTTTTAAAAGATCAACATTAAAATTAAAGCTATATAGGCAATAATTTGTTCATACTCATTGGTGATGATTAAAGTTCTGAAAATTAAATATTTCATATTTCTCAGAAACTATTGAAATATAAGCTATGTCCTCATGTGATGTTATGATCCATTCTCAGCTAGTAGTTGTCTGGACTTCTGCATTGTTAATCTCATTTATTAGAACACATTTATTACATAATCACAGGAAGTCTTTAATCTTCTGATTTCCTACATTCTGTGCCTTTTCCTGTGTTCTGTCTCTATTTCTGCTTATGACAAGTTAATGATTCTAGTGTCATGAGTTTAGTCACCGAACAAAGTATTCTAGTGAAAATTGATCTTTCTTTATGTACATAAAAATAAATATTGAAATGTTTGCAAGTTTTTAACTCTAATTGGTTAATATTGGGTGCACATGCTTTTGTTTTGAAATATTCTACAAACTCATACTTTTACATATGCTAAAATTATATATGCTTGCACCCATAGCACTGTGGCATCCAGCTTCCTCAGATCTAAGCTAAGCAGGGTCTGACCTGGTTAGTACTTGGATGAGAGACTGTCTGGGAACACCAGGTGCTATAGACTTGGGAGAAGGACCTGAGAACCCACTCCCACTGAAACAATTAGCCATTGAAAACCCTATGAATAGTAGAGAAGCATGACAATAGTGTTTCATCTGTTGTACATAGGGTCACTATGGGTCAGACACCGATTCAGTGGCACCTAACAACAAAATTATATCTGTATATAGTTTAACTGAAAATATACATTGCCATTCAGTTTTCAGTTGTCTTTAGTGTTTAAATTGTCTATTGTTAAACTTTTGAGAGGCAAAGCTCTATTTAATATGCAGTTTGGGAATTTATAGTTGTTTAAAAGAATCTTTCTCTCTTAAAATCCCATTGACAATTATAGCAGAGAAATAAAGACATTTGTATAGGTTTGAAAGGGCCAAATGACCCAAGCAGCTATATTTAACATTATTTTTCTGTGATAGTACAGATATAATGTATTGGAACATCATACATTGTGTTGAAAAATCCATTAATAATTTTATTAATATTATTAGGAAATAGTTCCCTTTGAGGAATATTTCTGAAGAGTGTGATAAGTTGGCTAACATTTACCAATATTTCCCAGAGAAGTACTTAACTTTGTCATTCATTTATATTTATATTTATATTTAAGATGATCTCTATATAGGTCATAGTGATGAAACAATAAAATTTGGGGAAGATTCAAACAATTCCTCATAAATAGCTTAAAATTTCCATCACTTTAGCAAAGTTCAAACATTTGAAAATAGTTTTATACTTACTGAGATATTTTCAGAGAGTTTGCGTGCACTTATGTTCTCACATGATTTTGAGTATTATTTTCTCCCTTGCTCTCTAAATAAAAGAATGCTTGACTCTCCATCCACCAGAATGATCCAGTTGGTTTTATCACTAGTTCCCTTTCATCTCCTTCCAATGGACACACTAAATTCTTCCCATTCAGAAGTGATAAAAGTAAAATGTTTTCCTTTTACTGGTAGTTACATTTTGGTTATTCTAATGTTCTACAATTAGACCCAGAATACTAAAGTTATTCCCTAGTGGCTACTCACGTTAAAATTTTAACCCTTATATTTTCTTAAATGCCTAATTGTTGTTAGCCACTGTGTTGGTACATTACCTCATTTTAGTCTTCATTCACACATTATTAGGTAAGGCTTAGCATTCATGCATTCTAACATATTGGAGTAATCACATCCATAGTAAATAATTCAGATGAATATTATGATGTTTATTCTATTATAAAATGAAGCACACTTTATTTAACCAATTACTAATTGTACTTCAGAGAAATTGATCCTACTGTTATTATAAATGTTTTTTTCTGCATTCAGATTTTGCAGACATGAATTTTATTATTCTTGTGCTATTTTTTATTTAATGGCGTTGTAGAGCACAAGTAAGGTATATGTGAGGCCATTGGTTCAACCCCCAAATAACCCAAAAAAGGAAAAGAAGTCATCAGAAAAAGTTATCAGAGTTTGAAATGATCTTGATACATTCCCTCCTGTCACAGGTAACAGGAAGACAAACATCTTTCTCTATGTAATGATTCTATTATCATCAGCCAAAAGAGGTTTCCAAAAGTAACTGATCATGTTTCTTGTTTATGCCTAGAAGGGCTCAATTTACATTACATCAAACACATCATCTTTCTTTTTTCCCCTTCCATTTTGCGTACATTCTCTAGTTTTCCAAAAGCTACTAATAAATCATCTTATCCAACAGGTAATTTATTTTAGTCTAAGGACAACTTACTTTGCAGATCACTCTTCCACCAGGAGGCAGTACTCTGTAAGAGATAACAGAACACAACAAGGATTTGGCAACGTGGGGGAAACAACCCCAAATAACTGGATTAACATTTTTCTAATAAATAATGACTTAATGCTGCATATGATGTCAAGTGAATAGTGTTCAGGCATTTAAGTAGTGGCTTAACAATTTTATGTAAATGAAGGATGTGACCATATGAATTTCTGATTGGCTGAAACTCAGATATGAATTTAAGTTGTAGTTCATTAATATACAGGAAGTTTCTGCACACTAACATATCCATATAGATCTTTCCTTTAATAATCAAAATGTAACTTTTTAAATTATAGGCTTTTAACATATAGCTAAATAATTTACAGCAGAGGTTTTATTAAAGAAAATTATAAATTGTCTTTTGAAATAGTTGATTATCACATTTCAAGAAACACCAGATAATATTAACTGCAATGTGCTTGGCAGCCTCATTTATCTACCTTGAAGGAAAAATTTCACTTTTAATGGCTTGTCTTTATGAGAGAGTAGTTTCAGAAATGGTCATATAGCCATTACTTTTTATTGTGTTTTTAATTTTTTTTGAAAAGTCTTTTTATTTGTCAATGAAAACACTTTCTGGTCTACCAATTCTCCCTTTTTCTTTGTCCCTTTAGGCACCTTAAACATGACATTTCACTTTATGAAAAGTAGTAGATTAACTTGCATTTTTGGAATACATATGTCTTTGTTTTTCCCCAAGAGCGTAGCACTTCATAGCATAAATTTCAAGTATTTTGTAAATTATCTGAATTCATTTAAAATAAAGAGAATAAATACTATATAGAAAGAGTTTGCTATTCTAAGTGACATTATATGTTGTTTCTTTGATATTAAATAAACCTACGTTAACTATAAGGAGTAGGTAATTTTATTTACATCAAATACTAAATAATTTCCCTTTTAAATAATTATAAGGTACGTTTTAGTTTATTACATGGGCAATAATTTTTTTAATTTCTTAGCATATAAATTGAAAAAAATCATGCCATTCTAAAATTGATATCATTTTGTAAATTGTAGTCTTATGAGATCCTTATGTACAACACATTGGATCAAAGTGGATGTGCTGGTCAAATATACTCTAAGGTATTGTGAGATTTCTCCATATTCCTTTAGTGTTGCTTGATTTTGCTTCATTAAGCACTTCTGATATGCTTAGCTTACGATCCCTTTCCTCCTATCACCTACTTTTCAGGAAGTAGTTATTTTGATTCAGGGCATTAGAGTAGCAAGAATCACATTTTGAGAAGCATTGATTTTTTGCAATACTTTTCCAGATATAGAGTGTAAACTCAATATAGTTAGACTCAATAATACGACTTTCATTTAAGGTCTTTGAATTGTCTCTCCTCACCTGTAATATAAATAAGAATATACTCTAGAGTGCCTGCAGCCATAGCCCTGTGGCATCCGATCCAGTCAGATCTCAAAAGCTAAGCAGGTTTGGACCTGGTTAGTACTTGGATGGGAGATGGCCTGGGAACACCAGATACTGTAGGTTTGGGAGACGGACCCAGCAACCCCCTCCCAAAAAACAATCCGCCATTGGAAACCCTGTGAATGGCAGAGAAGCACTGACAATAGTGTTTCACCTGTTGTAAGTAGGGTCCCTATGAGTCAGACAGTGACTCCACAGCACCTAACAACAACAACATGCTCTAGTGTGCTGGTTTAAGGTGAGGCAAAGCATACAACCATGTTGAGTAAAATGAAAAGCTTTTGGCTTACATGAGTTCTTATTTCCATGTTTTGAAATGTTTGTGTTCATTTTTAACACATCTTTGGTAGAAGCATAGTCCAAAAACATCTCAATTTTATAAAATACTAAAATTAAAGACCAAGACATATTGACTCTTATGTTGCATCATCATTTTACATCATTATAAGTTATAATTCATGTATTTTCCAAATTTGAAGACATCTAACTTACTGATAACAAGCTTCCTCTTAGGAATCCTATCATACTTGTACTTAGATAAACATTATCTTAGCACACTGCCCCCACAACACATAGAGCACCATAGTGGGAAAAAATAGTACAATGCAATGAACAATATTTGAATACGAGAGTACATAGAACATGTTTTCTTAATCTTTGTGGATTAAGGCATTCTTCCCTGAGAGTACTAACATGAGGTTGTAATGCTTCTATAGTTAAGACTTCAAGAAATTTTTGTTGTACTGTTAGCCTGCTGAAGGGATTCAGCACATTTTTAATAGAATATTCACTTTCCTTTCACACATAGTGTCAAACCCTGTGGTTCTGAAAGCTGATAGGTAGGTTGATAGCTTGCTTATGTAGTTGGTTCTGGCAATATAGAAACAGCAAACTTTGATGGCACAGTAGGACTTTATAAGTTGTTTCTAATAGCTTAGTGTATAGCTCTTTATGTCAATCCTATGAGCTATTTTCTATATTCCCCTGCCTCCTTTTTTCAGTACTGGGGATCTGGTGGGAAAAATTAAGCAGCAAAGACATTATCAGAGATTGGCTCATGTGATCTTTGGGCAAGGCTCTGCAATGTTGATGCTGACAATGACATGCAAGAAGAACCTGTTAGGGCAGAGCAGTAGTGCAAACATATATATTGTTCATTGTTGTTAGGTGCGATTGAGTTGGTCCAACTCATAACAACCCTCAGAGTGTTTTCAGTTGCTAATTGTTTTGAGGATTGCTTTGGGAGTGGATTGCCACGTCCATCTCCTGATTGTGCACCACTGGGGATGGAACCCGGGTCCTCAGAGAGTGCAGAGCAGCACCCTATCAACTGAGTTAAACCCCAGCTCATGCATTCTTCATGCAGACTTTAAAGCCAGATTGTCCAATCCAGTTTGAGGGCATAATGTAAGAAATTCTTAAACAAAATGTGGTGGTACATGCCTATAATCTAAGCACCAGGGAGGCTGAGGGAGGAGGATCACCAGTTCACACCAGCTGGAATGCATGGACAGAAAGATCCTATCTCAAACAAAAAAATTGTACCCCTGATAAATAAGTTATTTTTGTGTGTGTAGGGGGGATACTGAGAATTGAACCCAGGGCCTCATGCTTGCATGTTTTCCAAGTGCTATACCACTGAGCTGCACCCTTAGCACATTTTATTTATTTATTTATTTATTTATTTATTTATTTATTTACTGAGACAGGGTCTCACTAAATTATGCAGACTGCCTCTCGTCTCGAACTTGCGATCCTCCTACCTCTGCCTCCGGAGTCACTAGGATTATAAGCATGCACCACCATGCCCAGCCATAAATAAAATTCTTAAGTCAGATATAATGATGGTTCATATAGTCTTTTATTCAAACATATATTTTGAACCAGTGAAGGACATGGCGATCCACTCCCAGCGCAATCCCCAAACAATCAGCCATTGAAAACCCTAGGAGGGTCACTATGCATCGGACCCTACTTGACAGAACCTAACAACACCAACAATATCTTGAATATTAACCATGAGCCAAATACAGTGCTGGGCACTAGGGATGTGGTAGTTAACAAGATGGAAAAATATTGCTGCCTTCCTGGATCTTAAATTGCAGGTCTGAGGAAATGTGCTCACACTGGGGGATAATCAGTGTTTTCCAAAATCAACTAAAAATCCCCCAAAGGACCAGGATGCTTTTCTTATAGACCCCAATACCATGAAGAGGCTCTTATTTTAGCCCCAAACCTCTTCCCAGTGGTTCAGAATCATGAGTATTAACTATAGTAGCAGATATTATTCTCATGAACCCATAAAAGGAAGCAAACCCCATGTTATCTCTTGGCTCTACTTGGTTTTTACCAACATTTTAATCTCTATGAGTATTGTGAAAAGTAGGATTACTTGACACACACTAAGCCAACTTATGGTTTACCCCCAAAGGCATCTTTATTTTTAATGCTTTACAACATACTATCCTCTCATAAGCAGGGCAGGACATCATCTATTAACAGTTTTTTTTAAATTTCTTCTTTAGAAATCTTGCTATGGAGGATATTTATAATTTGTGTGTAGTCTTGATGAAAATATTAATACATAATGTACAACAACAACATATTAGAGCAATGTATAATATATTCTTGCAGCCATACCATTGTGACTTCCGATCCGATCAGATCTCAGAAGTTAAGCAGGGTCAGGCCTGGTTAGTACTTGGATAGGAGACCCCCTGGGAACACCAGGTGCTGTAGGCTTCAGCAACCCACTCCCAGAAAAACAATCAGCCATTGAACACCCTATGAATAGCAAAGAAGCACTGACAATACTGTTTCACCTATTGTACACAGGCTCGCTATGAGTCAGACACCAACTCAATGGCACCTAACAACAACAACAACACAATATTATATAATGAATAATATGTTATCTAACTAATATCTAGTTAATACACTCTTTTTTATCTTTCTGTTATCAAGGATGGAACCCAGAGCCTTATATGTGCTAGGCAAGCACTCTCACACTGAGCTACATCTCAGCCCAAAATAGGCACAATATTAAGTAGTGGCAGATGTGAGTTAGTTTTCTGTTTGTGTATTTGTCTTTTTATTGTTGTGTATGATGTAAAAAAGGAGAGCTAACATTTAGCAATATCTTAGTGTGTATTGCAAATCTATGTATTTATCTCATTCAGCTTACGAAACTTTGTCAAAAAGCTGTAAGAAGTAGAGACAATTTTTTTATGTAATGACGATGAGCCTTGGCAATTAAGTAACTTGCCCAAGATCATGGAGTTAAATACTCATACCTAAATTTAAGTGAATTTTACTTACTTTCCTTGGAATTCTCATTCTTAATAATACCCTTATGCATCTGATTGCATATGTAATACAATTAAATCTTTTTAATTTTGGATAAATCTACAGGTGAGAATATTTTCATCACTTGAAAATATATAGCAACCAAGATAAAGTACATTGTATCCATTGCAAGATGAGAAAGTCCTAAATTATAAAAGTTTTAGTAGGTTAGCATTTTGGGGGGAATGACTTAACACTACAGAAGTTTATTTTAAATGTTTTAAATTGACATAAAATTTTTTCAAATTTATAGAATACCATGTGATGAAAATCAGACAAATGGGATTAAAACCTGGTTTTTCTTTCTTAAAAATAGTTAAAATTTCATAAATCATGCATGATATGATGTTTTTGATTACATATATATTGTACAATGATGAAATCTGCTAACAACATGCTCATTACCTCACAGTGGTATCATTTTTGTGCTGAGAACACTTACATCCAGTCTGTACCTTTCAAGAATGTATTATGTTGTTAAGTGTAGTAGCCATGCTTGCCATAGGTATCTTAAATTTATTCCCCATATCTACCTGCAATTTTGTATTCTTTGTCCACTATCTACCTGGCTTTGCCTGTAAACAAAGACCTAATTAGTTTGATCTGCAATTTTCTCTTTACTAATAAAGGATAACCAGTAGTTCCTATGTATTAGGACTACTGTGAAGATTAACTATAACTGTATATAGTCATGCTTGGAACAGTTTCAGTCTCATAATTAATACTTGTTAACTATTACCTAGGGCTGGGATTTGGCTCAGTTGGTAGAGTGCTTGCACTGCAGTCTCTGAGGTCCCGAGTTCAATTCCCAGCACCACAAAAATGGGAGAAGGGCCTAGCAATCCACTCCCAAGAAAATCCCGAAACAGTCAGCCATTGAAAACCCTATGAGGGTCACTATGAGTTGGATACTGACTCGACGGCACCTAACAACAACAACAACAACAACTATTACCTAAAATACTATCGTAATTTACCGAGTGACTTGACTTGTTAACTAAGTTATGAGGATCATTCAGTAACTGTGTCATGAGTTCATGGATGGAAGGGCAGACATCTACAGTAAGGAGATGGATACATTATAACATCAATGTCATTTGTAGCACCAAACTTAATCACTTAATTTTCTAAATATTGGGTCTAATTTTTACTGAACAGATTTATTTTGAATCTGTTTTGCTCAACAACTTAAACAGTTTAGTTTGGTCCACAGCATGAGTTTATCCTTAGGATTTGTTTTCCCTGATGCTGGTGAATCAGATGAATGTGTTCCTCTTATTCACATGGAAAATTGATAAGTCATATGTTTTTCATTTATTTTTCCTTTTCTCATTTATGATGAAACAAAGTTTCCTGGTGAAGGTCAAAGAAAATAACAAATTTGTTAATGTATGAGATGGTACTTAGCACATTACGTGGAATCTCATAAGTGCTCAATGAATGATTGTTGTTGTTGTTCCGTGCTGTTGAGTCGGTATCTGACTCATAGCAACCCTCATAGGGTTTTCAATAGCTGACTGTTTCGGGATTGCCAGGTCCTTCTCCCATTTTTGCGATGCTGGGAATTGAGCTCAGGGCCTCAGAGACTGCAGCGCAGGGCTCTATCAACTGAGCTAAATCCCAGCCCAATGAATGATAATTAAGTCTAAACCAAATTTCAATTTATAAACATATAGAAAACATATATTTATACATACTTGTAGGGTGTATTATATGTTCATAGTTATTTCTATAAACTTATATAGAAATTAAATCTATTAAATTAAAATTATATACATATACATAAATACTTAGATATATAAAGATACAAAATTGCATCACTTTCTACCTTTCAAAAAGCTATGTATTATAACATGCACACACCCACATGTAGACAACTAGTTTCTTTAAATTGAAGACGTACTTTTTTTAATCTTTCTAAATATCCAGCAAGTTTTCTCTTTGTTAAAGTTATACAGAAAGTATTGTTAAGTACTTGAAGAATGAAAGAAGATGAAAATGTTAGTATATATTCATGAAAAACTAACACAAGTCACCATAAATTATCTATTTTAGAGGATCCTAAGTAGAGATGTGATATATTATTTTTTCTCAAAAGCACTTAGTTTTCACAGTAACCTACATTTAAACAATAGAAAAGATACTCCCTGCCAGTCCTCCTTTATAGTATATAACCAACAAAACAACATGGCATAGTCTATTATTAACTGTTTACATATAATATCATTTAATTTCAAGAGTTGTGGTTTTTAAGTCTTGAAGCACAAATTGTGATTATGATTTAAAACTGAATTGGTATCTGGATCACGTTATGATTAGTTCAACTTCTAAATGAGTATCATACATATAATTGTGATCAGTGCAAACATTTTACTTTAGAAAGCAGCTTTAGATGTTGTATGTGTATTACCAAAATTTCATTTTCCACAGTTGAGGAAAAATGTGTGCCAAATTTAAATGCAGAGAAAAAAATATGTATTAATCACTGGTTAAATCAAATTTAAAGGCCATACAATTTGAGTGATGCAGTTATTGTGCTACAGAACCAACAACTGGAGGTTTCTTAAGTCTTTGATCAGGACAAATGTATTTAAATATCAGGGAATTAATAACTGCCGACATTCAATAAACAATGTGTGGACAATTTAGACTTTTAATAGATTTTTATTAACATTTTTATAATTAAAATAGAATTGATCTGGATAGTGAAGAAAACAGATGCATCCTGCCTAAAATGGAAGAAAGGAATATAGTTCCCTCAGTACAGAAATAGTAACCGTGGGGTCCCAAAATAGGAACAGAGTCCCATCTTACTTAGGGTAGAGCATTTTCTCAAGTTTTCTGGACCTTGAGAGGAAACTAATTTAATAGATACCTCTGATTTCTGTTTTACTTAAAGCAGTCAAAAACTATTGGATGCAACAACAGAAATTTGATTTAGGTACACATGTAAAAATAATTTTATAAAGTAGACTTTAGTGTCAAAAGTAGTGAGGGGGAAATAATCTATATTTCACATGTGGTTTCTGTGATGTACTTAATTACTACCCTGAAGAATCATAGAATTATTAAATAATGAATATTAATATATAGTAAAATAACTAATTCATAAATTCAAATTATTATCACCAATTATTTACAATGTTAAGAATCTATAAGGTTTTTGGAAATTAAGTGAAAAAATATTCTAACAATGTAAGCAGCCTATGAGATTTGTCTCAGCCTCTGCTAATTTGTATAGTCTATTTTAACATATCTGTTAACCAGGCCCAACTGGAGGATTTTTGCTGCCCTCAAGGCCCCCTTAGCTCACTTTCCTCTTTGCTTACATGGGACCATATGCCTTTCCACCCTTCATCTCCTGGAAAAATTCAAAACAAACAGCAACATCTGCCCTTGGAAGAGACCTGTGCTTGTCCTGGAAATAGGCTCAAGGCCCCTATTAGAGAATTCTGGGGTGTGATTACCCTAAACAAGACAGCAGAGAGTGAGACCCAGACTTGACCCTGCCCCAAGGAAGGCTTCCTCCTGAGGATGACACTACCACAGGAAGGCTGAGGAGTCCACTGAGGCAAGCATCTTGTGGCACAAGCCCCACATTCTGGCACTAGTTCATTCCCTTATAGACAATATAATGATGTAGAAAATACGATCTGAAAAGGGAAATTTGCACTAGTGGAAGCTTAATAAAAAGGAATTACATTGACAAGAATAACAGCTTATGTGAGATTAGACCACATTTTGAAAGACTTAAGAGTTTGATAAATTTGTTATCAAAAGTTCCATATTAGGAAAGAGTGACACTCATTTTGTTTCTCTCTAACATTTTATAGCTCTTGCTGACCCCCTCCCCTACTGAGTCTATCATACTGATTTAGTAAGTGATGTGGTGGAAGTAAGAAAGTAAACCAATCACAAAAAAGCCCAGGATGTCGTATGCCCTTCAGGTGACTCCTTTACTCTTCAAAAGTGACAAGGGAAACCTTGCTTTGGGTGATGGAAAACTCACTACAAATCTAACATGTAGGTAACAGACAACTTTCCACAATATTTTCAGTGTGATGGATGTAATGTTGTTGGATGCTATCGACTTGGTATCCAACTCATAGTGACCCTACGAACCACAGGCAAAACACTATTGTCAGTGCTTCTCTGCTATTCATAGGGTTTTCAATGGCGGATTGATTGTTGGGAGTGGGTTGCCAGGTCTTTCTCCCAAGCCTACAACACCTGGTGTTCCCAGGCAGTCTCCCATCCAAGTACTAACCAAGCCCCACCTTGCTAAGCTTCTGAGATCTGACGGGACTGGATACCACAGTGGTACACCTGCAAACAATGGTTGTAATAGAAACTGGAAATATCAGGAGTCACTTTTTTAGGAAAATATGCTTTCACTCTTATTTTAAGGTTTGACTACTTGTAGGATTTATCTGCAAAAAAAAGAACAAGTTCAGGTGGAGATGTTGTAGAGCTTGGCTGTCGTCCAGTCGTTTTGGGAAGCCGCCCTGGCAGATCCTCTACCTGAGACAGGATATTCAGCCATCTGTTCAGTGGTGGGCACATTACACATTCTGTGATCTCAATTAAACAGGTTGGATCAGCCCGGGGAGCTACATGTTCAGTGTCAAAGACCAACTGTAAGGGGCAGCTGTGGAGAACAGAAGCAGAGGGGAAGGCTACCCTCTCCATCCAGATTTTTAAATACCGTACTTTTAAACAATTTAATTATTCAGTTTGGTCAATCTTCAGAGGAGTTATCCTCCTTGAAATTTATTAAAACAGCTGTGGGACTTCATAAATTCACAAACTCAATATCAACGAGGGCTTATTACTCACAGTGTAAACTTTTGTCCCCAAAATATGCTAAATTAGGTATGCAAAAACAACTTTAAGATTACTCCCTCCAGGTTGGAAAATCCTTTCCAATTCTCTTCCACTTTCCAAAGTATGCCTGACCATGTTGTGAAGTATATTTTATCCAGAGTTCTTAGTATATAAAATATTATAAAGATACTAAAAAATGCCAGGAACATAATGATATCCCAAATATAATTATAAAGCTCATTCTTATTTAAAGCCTAGGGAATCCATTAAAGAAATTTAATCAGAAGCCTAAATCCCCATGTAAGTTAAAATTCAAAGATACTAAAGTCCAAAGGAATTAAAACTAAAAAAAAATCATTTATGTAACCCCAGTAAGTCCAAAGAAAATAAAATTTCCCTCACTTCTTACCATGCTCAGCATGAGCTCTGGGGAATGTCAGAGCCTGGTTGGAACATTGCTTTTCTTACCAGCTGCAGCCTGGGCAGCTGTTTTCTATTGGGTTGACATGACTCTTTTACAACTTCAGAATTTGAATTAGATCAATACCAGGTCTAATATGCCTCGCTTTCAGAAAGTCCAAAGAAGATCACAATCTATCCTCTCATCAACTAAATTCTCAACAGAAGCTCATTTCCAAAACCTAGAACAGGTCATTCTACACAAAATTATGTTTGCAGATTCAGGATTTAGTTTGGACAATGACTGTAGCAGACACTCAGTGGTGTCTGAGGAAATGAGGCTAGAGGGTGAAATATGTCTTGTTTCAGCCACTCAGTCTTCCAGTTAATCTATGCCACTTGCCCATATCCATGGACTCTGAAAGTAATTTCAGCTATAAAACTCCCAACAAAAAATTAACAGCATAAAAAGTTGCTATACTGGGAAGAAGGTAATCTTTAGTGAACACCCCTCTCTTCTCACGTATGAAGGCATGACCACCTTCACTGAGAAACAGAAAAAAAAAAAAACAGCTTCCCCAAGTCTTAGTTTTTGTAGTTTTCTCCCTGACACAGCATATTAATCTGGAGATTTCAATCTCCTGTCTCAACTGAATATCCCTTAAAAGTTCAGGCTTTGGAATAGCTTGTGTGTTTTTATAGTAAGTACAAACCTAGGGACTAAAAAGGAAGGAAGAAACTGCAGGAACTGGGTGTTGAAGAGCCACCATGGAGCTGCCTTGCCACCATGTTTTATGATTGGATAGTTATTGGTTTCACAAGACATCCTTAGTGAAACTGTGTGAAGCCTCTTCGCCAGAAACTAGTCCATGCCTGGGAAAGATGGGGGAAAGAATTTATGTGGATTTTTCCATCACCCACCCATACCCTCTAGTCGCAGCCTGCCACACAAGCATACCCCGTGTGCCTCAGTGGGCCATGTGCAGGGTGGTGTGACATGTCACTGGGGCATGCTCATGAACATCAGAATATAAGACTGCTCACCAATGACTATTTTGAACACAATGACAACTCTCATCAGGTCCCCATGACTGAGGGAACAGCCCAGCTCTTGTTGGAGACATTTCATCAGGAAGAACACTGAGCTGGAAGAACTGGGAGGATGAGGGAAATTGAATCTCATGCCTTTCCCTTTTTTCTTGAGCCCTGCTTTCAGCCACAGCAATGTGGTGCTGCCTGTGGCTCTCTTTCTGTGACCTAGTGTCTGTTCTCACATGTGGACTAACATTTACTGCCCCTTCTCACAGTGGCCCATGGTTCTGCCTTGTTGCTATGGACTTGTTCAGATCTGTGAATTCTACATCCTGGGGAAGACTTTACTCCTATTTTGTTTTTAAAAGCAGTCTTAGATGACTACTAAATTCAATGAGCACATAATACTTTAGAGAGTTTTTATTGGGAACGTAAGAAGGGCAATAGGTCTGCGATGAGTTCTTCAAGCCACTATCCCTCTTCAGATTTCCCATGCAATACCAGAAGATGGTTTATGGATTTATCTTCCTACTCTTCTCTTTTTTTAGAAAAGCCATTGATAGCCTTTCCAAAATTTAGTCTTTTTCCATCCCTTCTACATAAGAAATTAGCTACTTTCTAGATTTGACTGCCTTAGCCCTTTTACCACCATTGCACTTCTGTTCAGATTATTTTTAAGGTTTTGTAGTCATATATTGTGATTTTGCCAAATGTACCCATTGGTGGCTTGCAATGGTACCACCCTGGCTTTGGATCTTGTCTGATCTTGGAAGCTAAGAAGGGTTGGCCTGGTTAGTCCTTGAATGGGAGAAGGCCTGGGAATCTATGGTGCTGTAGGCTCCCAAAACAATCAGCCACCAAAACCCCTATGAATAGCAGAGAAGAACTGACATAGGACTGGGCATGGCACAGTTTTGGGGAGTGTTTTGTTCTATTGTGCTTAGGGTCTGTATTAGTGGGACCTGACCTAAGGCACCTAAAAGCAGCCTCATCCCATTGCTTAAGCAAATCTTGTACACGTTCACTTTCTTATCTTGGAAAACCCTATCCAGGAGATCTTTCTATCTAACCACAGCGTGAACTTAGTTTGTCATCTTTACTTGCCTTCCTGCCCTATGCCTCCTTTTTGCTATGCTTTCTTTTATGGTTCCCCCATTCTACAATTTCTCTAATATGTTCCCTCAAGGCAAGGGAATTCCTGAATAGGTAAGAAAATGTAACTTCACATAAAATTACTATAGTATGTTTCAAATCTCGGGCATTTGGATTGATTCCATGGATTCAAAGTAATTCTTTCATCATTTCCCCTTTACCCTTGAATGCCAAGTGAATTTGAAGCATCAGACCTAAGCCTGACAATAAAAATTTAAAACCAGAACCTCCTTAGTATAATGTACCATGTCTGGACTCCAGCTATTTTGGAGTATAAAAGTCATTCCTTGTAGGCAAAGCTGAAAAGTACACTGTGACTAGCAAACCATTGTTCTGCTTTTTATTTGTTTTTACTCTCTTTTCTTTTCTTCTCTTTTACTTTGTGGTACTGGGGTTCTGAACCCAAGACCTCAAGCATACTTTGCTATAGCACAGAGTTGCTCTCCCAGCCTGTTTTTATTTTATTTATGTTAAGACAAGATCTCACTGAGTTACACAGGCTGCCTCTGGCCTGGAACCTGCCGTCCTCCTACTGGTGCCTCCCACGTCGCTCGGATGACATTGCTCTCTCAAGTCTAAATGACAGGCACATAAGGACATTCTTTCTTCCGGTACAAATGGCCTCTTGGATAAGCCTGAAGACTTCGATTACCACAGCCCCCTGGTAGCATCTACTGAATCTCCTGACTGCCTTCAGTCTGCACAGATGGTGGAACAGATCAGGCGGCCACTGACCACACTCTGAGAGCCAGCTGTCCCCAGCCCCCAGCCTCCTTTGCCCTGAGGTCTGTGAGTGTGCGGTGGCAGCTGTTGCTGCACACATGTATTTTGATTCTTGAGATCCATGCAGATCCTACTTTCCTTAAATCCAAGATGCCCAGAACCTTTGTCAAGGTCAGTATACATTTGCATAAGCCCTGGGTATTTCAGGCATGTCTATAATCTCTTTAAAAACATCTGTGGACAGGTCCTTCAACCGGTGCAATAACCAGCAAAGGTAGAAAAAAAATTACACATTTGATTTAAGGTTGTTGAGGGCATAAAATTCATTTAAATAATGCACTATAAACCTTTGCAAAATGAAACAAATATAGATTGTTTTTTAGTAATGTCTGAGGTCATTCCATGTGTTATGAGTCCAACTTGTGAAACCTAAATCATAGAGGACAGAGTATTAAAAAATAGAGAAACCAAACAAAATAATCCTAGTTGTTTTGTTTTGTTTGTTTTGTCTTAATTTCCAAATTCATTTCTTAGATAACTCCTACTTTTCCCCTAAGGAAGAAGGAAAGAGAATCTAAAGTGTTATGTGTCTCACTAATAGAGTTCCTCTGTATGGAAGGAAACATTAGGGGAGGAAATTCCTCCTCCTCCAGCCCTTCTTGAACACTGTCATTCCCAGAAGCTTAAGTGGGTAGACTACTGGGTGATTGTGGGGAATGTTTAAATGATAACAGACATTTGTGAAGCTATTCTGGGAAGTTATACTTCAGTGCTTAAATTCATAGTGATATAAGATTAAAAAGCCTCTTCCAATTTAATATTAAGCATTCATGTCTTTGGTATTCATTTAATATGCATTTGCTATATCAAAATTTATTCCAATATAATTTAACTATAAGCTACAAACTTGGGAGAAGGACCTGGCAACCCCCTCCCAAAAATCAATCTGCCATTGAAAACCCTATGAACAGCAGAGAAGCACTGACAATAATGTTTCCCCTGTTGGACAGAGGGTCGCTATGAGTCGGATACCGACTCGACAGCACCTAACAACAACAATAAGCTACAAAATAAAACAAAGCTTTCGATAAGATTTTCAAGTATGGACAAAATATAATTTTTCTAACAAAATTCATGTAAGAGGGTAGAATTAAAACTTCCATGTTTAGTACTATTTATTTTCATTTAAAAATTTACCAGAGATTTTCTACATGGAAGAAGTTGAAATGTTTTGAACTATGATCAAACAGAAATATGGGTAGGCTATCTTTTTCATTTTAACTGTTTGTTTGTTTTCACTAATAATACATGTTTATTTGAGGAATTCACATTTTCTGCTTAGATATCTAAGATTATATTGACACAAGAGACTCAACGTCTGATAACTCAAGGAGTTGGAATCATAATTATTAAAACCCAGTATATTTACTGTGGAAAATCATGAAGACTTCTGTGGGTGATGGGCTCCTCAAGATGAATCATGTTTTTTCCTTGCCTTCACCTCAAAGGCAATATTTGAATTTATGTCCTTCCTCTACTTGCTGCTGTCTAGGGAGATGCCCACAGAAGGTTTATAAAAGTTGTGTTTCTGTTTCAGACGTGAGCTCAACAGCATATTCCCTTGGCCATGACCCCAGTAGCTCAGTGAATCCGATGGGGATTTAAACTTCTAAACACTTATTGAACATCAAAGCAAGTGCCAAATCCTCGCCTAGGCATACCGAGGATATAAAACCATAAAATATATTACCTGTCTTCTCAGGGCTTATGATCTATTAGATAAGTCAAAAATACACAGGGAGAGAAATATAGTAACAGAATAAATAAGACTCTAGAGAGGAATAATGAATAGCAAGTTTCTTTTGAAAGCATAAGACTGGATATGGAGCTTAGACATGGGCAAAGTTCAAAAAGTGTTTATAAAAGAAACACTTTCCCCAAGTAAATGACACAACCTGAAGTGAGTCTAACAGTTAAAAGAGGAAAATGACCAACACAGGCTCAACAGAGGAATTGGCAGAGGTGAAATTGGAAACGCGGGGAGAATATGCCTCTCAGTTTTTAGAAATATGATTTAAAATCCTCATCCTGTCTCTCTGTCAGGGCATATGTTAAACCATATGTTCGGGTTTTGCTTTGGAAATCTGGTCTCTGGAATATGGAGCAATTTATGGGGAGCTCTTATTTTAGAAATTTAGGTCATATCTTGATAAAAAGGAGTGATATTTCTGCACTAGAGTAGCATTGGCTCTCTGGCATGAGAGTTCCTTAACTCTAAACCCCTACACTTCCAGGCATCATTGAACCCTATGACCACGTCCACTGAAACAGATTCTGCCTTCTCTGCTTGTAAACTAATCTGGTGTTCCTGGGTTTTGTATTTCTAGAAAGCATCTCACAACATCTAATTATTTAAAAACAGAGTTACCACAGGGTTCAGCCATCCAACTCATAGGTATGTGCCCAAGAAAATAAAAACATCCACAAAAAAACTTTTACACCAATGTTCATGGCATCATAGTTCTCAATAAGAAAAACTGGAAACAGTCTTGTCTATCAACAAGTCAGTAGATGAATATATTGGGAAATTAATGCAGTGGGCTGTCATTCTGTAATAAAGAGGAATGAGGTACTAACACCTGCTACGGCATAGACAATCCTTGGAAACATCATCCTAAGTGAAAGAAGGCAGACACAAAGGCTGCATGTTATATGGTTGGATCTACGTGAAATGTCTAGAAGAGGCAAATCTATAAATACAGAAAATACATTTGTGGTTTACTAGGGCTAGAGGAGTAAGGGGGGGATGGATTGTGGCTGCTAATGGCTGTGGGGTTTATTTTTGGGGTAATGAAAATGGTCTAAAACTGGATCATGGCGATGACTGCACAACCCTGGGATTGTATAAAAGTCACTGAAGCATCCAGTGTAAGTGGGTGGACTGTACCATAGAAAAGTGGTTTCTCACCTGCTCATCCATGTTTTCCTTACCATAATAATCAGAGCTCCATGATGCTCACCAATAATGCGTGATTATCTACCATTTTAAATAATTAATTTTATTTTTTCTCTATACTTTCTCACTATCTCCATATACTTTGAAAAATTTATAATTTTATAGTTACACTAATGCATTAGAAATAGAAAAAAAGAGTTCGAGATGCATTTTAAGATGCAACCTTGTTATTTCAAAAGTGTTTTCCTCTGAACTCCTGAGTTCAGTGTGTTGAACTCTACAAAGAGCATATTAACCTACGATAGGAAGAAAACATTGAGAAATCATTCAGAATCCTCGCTTATGTTTATGCTAGGGAAGGGAAAGGAGAATTGTGGAAAGATGTAATAGATTCTATTTTTAAAAACAAAACAAAAGCCACCAAAAAATATACCAGGAAACTGGTTAAGATTCATGTTAAAACCAAACAATTGTGTGCTCCTTTTCATCTTTAAAGCCGGCCATTGTCACAGCTAATTTGTAGTAAACTGAAAAGGCAAGGAACAAATATGATTCATCCTGAGGAGCACATCACCCACAGAAGTCTTCATGATTTCCCACAGTAAATATACTGGGTTTTAATAATTATGATCCCAACTCCTTGGGTTATCACACGTTGGTTCTCTTGTGTCAATATAATCTATCTAAGCAGGAAATGTGAATTCCTCAAGTAAACAGGGATTATTAGTGAAAACAAACAAAAAGTTAAAATGAAAAAGATAGCCTACCCATAGTAGTAAACTGAAGAAGTTTATTGAGATGAAAGATTATATAATAAACACTGGAAGAAATATCAAATACTAAGTGATGCTGAAATCTTTATGTATGCATAGAATGCTATGACAATAAAAGAACAATCTTTATTTACTGTGTATAGTAGTTTTAATAATTTTATTTTATGTCACTTATTAGCTTCCAGTGTGTGAGTTAATGCTCTTAAATGCCATTAGTTATATATTAAGATGTATTTTTGTCTTATAATGTCTACTGGTAATATAAAAGGCAATCAGAGCCCATATAACCTTGAAATATGAATCAGAGAAGTGCTTTTTGGGGTGGCATATTTTATAATTTCAACCTTTTGCATTATGCACATTTGTATTGAAACAATTATCATATTCATTTTGTGCTCTTGGATTTTCATAGAATTGCTGCATTTCATTAACAATTAAGGTCATGTTCTAGTTCATTCCAAATATACTTCTTCATCCCTGCCCCAGATCCTAGAATACTGTTAATAGTGCCAACCCTGGTTAACATTTATATCAGAGCTGAGAAAAGATATTACACTGAAGTTTAAATTAAAGCCTGCTATAATGCTACCACCAACAATTATGCTGGGGCATTCATACATTTTTCATTTATTTCAATGAGTGAGATTAACAAAGGCTGAATGCCACATTATCATTAAAGGTGGGCCAGGCTATTGGTTCTGATTATTGGTAAAGGAATACATTTCTAAGAAGGCTTTACTAAAAGAAAGCATGTCTGTTACTAAGTAGTAGTTTAAGCATATGAGTATATGTAATTACTGGAACTTTTATAGGAAGTTAGATGTTTCTATCAAAGCTCAATTTTTTATTTCTCTATTTCTTTTCCATTGAACTTGTCTACAAAATGAAACATCTTTATACAGGCTGAATAGATAGAAAAGAAGCACTCTTGGATTTCGATAGCCTCTTTAGAAACTAAGCCTTTTTAATTCAAAATGCTATAAAACAAATTAGTGTCCTACAGGAGGACTGTGTAAATCAAGCCCAAGTTTAGGCAATTCATCTTCCATATCCCATATTAACAAATGATGACCTAAAGACATTTCTGTGGAAGGAGGTCAGAGCACAGCAGTTTTCTGTCTAGTTCATTTGCACTTTGGTTGATGGTGTCTGTTTGTGGCAATGCAGATGAGAATTGCATTTAACTCACCATTTATTTCTGAATAATATGAGCAAACATCACAGTGATCATGTTTCCATAGAAAAAGAACAACAAATAAAACTTTTCTGTCACTGCCTCGGAATGGCGCATGGGTTATATACTATCTCAAGTTTGAAGAATTTAAAAAATACCTTGTTTCTACCAAGTCATCCTTAATCTAATAACCAACCTTTATTAAATAGCACTAATTTTTACTAAAATTAAGAGGCTCTAAGTATACTAACATAAAGGAGTAACAATTAAAGTTAGAAAGTATTAAAAGATACTGTTCGACCATAAATAATGGATATTAAAAAAGGTCCTAAATTCAACTGTGCCTAGATATTATTATGGCATTATGTTTCTATGATACACATTGACCATTTTTACTATCACTATGTAGAATACCTGTATTTTCTCTCTTTTTATACTATGTGTTTTGGTTTTGTATAGATCAAAATAAGCAAAAGGTGAAAAGAGTTATTCTCATCGTCATTATATTCATCTAGGAAATCAGTTTAAATCTCACGATGTTTCATGATATACACACAGCTAATTTCCACTTACATGTAATTTTCATTATATCTTTTAAAATGAATGCTTCATCTAATTTACATAAGGAAATTATACACAGTTTGATATATACCAGATCAATTAACAGGATATTAGCAAACTGCCCATAGTTCCTTTTATACTCACAAATATACATAGCCTAGTCACTAAAATCTTCAAGTTAACCACTCTCATGACTTCTGACAACCAGTTTAGTTTTACCAGCTTAATTGTACATGAATGGAGTCATTTAATGTAGATTCTTTTGTGTTCATTATTTTGTTATTTTTATACATATTCTTGAAAGTGCAAGTTCTTCATTTTCATTGCTTTATAGTAATCCATTGTATGAATCACAATAAATTTATTCATTATACTGCAATCAATATAATGAATTTTCCATCTTTGGAAACAAAGATGGCTAGACTGTGTCTTATATATTTTGGACATATAGTCAAGAGGGACCAGTCCTTGGAGAAGGACATCATGTTTGGGGGAGTTTTTCTTTTATTTATTTGTCCAACCACTCTCCCAAACATGATGTCCTTCTCCAGGGATTGGTCCCTCCTGATAACATGTCCAAAATACTTAAGACATGGCAGCCTGGCTTCTTTGCTGCCAAGGAGAACTCTGGGATTTTATGTTTGATCTATTTCCGATTGCAGAAGTTGGTAAAAATCTTCCCTATCTTCATTTGTAGCCTTAGTGCTTGGTGTGCAAATTTGAATGATAGTCATATTAACTGGCCTTCCTTGTAGGTGTATGAATATTATTCTATCATTGACAGCACTGTACTTCAGGATGGATTTTGAGATGTCTTTTTTGATGATGAATGTGACCTCATTTTAATCTATCATTCCTGACACAGTAAACTACATGATTATCTGATTCAAAGTGGCCCATGCTGGTCCACTTTAGCTCACTGATTCCTAGAATATCAAAGTTTATGCATTCCATTTCTCTTTTGATGATTTCTAATTTTCCTAGATTCATACTATGTACATTCCATATTCCAATTACAAAAAGATTTTTACAGTTCTTTCTCATCTTGAGTCATGCCACATCAGCAAATGGAGGTCCCTGGGGCTTTATTACATTCCTGGTATTAGATTGGCTTTATCTGAGGAAACAGCTCTCCCCAGTTGTCTTTTGGGTGCCTTCAAATCTAGGAGCTCATTTTCTGGCATTATGTCTGACGGTGTTTCTCTGCTACTCAAAGGGTTTTCAATGGCTAATTGTTTCTGGAATAGGTTAGCCATACTTTCTTCTCCCTAGTCTGTCTCAGTCTGGAAGCTCAGCTAAAACCTGCCCATCATGCATGACCCTGCTGGTATCTGTGATACTGGTGGCATGGCTGTCAGCATCACAGCAACATGCAAGCCCCCATGGTACTTGGGGTGGTTCAGCAATAGAGATGGAAAATAAAACACATAAGCAGAGGTGCTGTGAGGATATTACACATAGACATCTAACCCAAGAATGAAGTGCTTCCATGTGAAATTCATAGTTAAAGTTGCATCCTAAATTATGAGCAGTTAAACGCCTAACAAAGTCAAAACTGGGAGTTGGAAATAATCTTTTAGGCAGAGTTAACAACACAGATGCAAACCTAGAGGCAGGAACAATGTGGCATATTGGAGAAGAAATAAGCCAAGGTGATCAGAGAAGGGCTTTCTATCAGGGATAGATCACATTATCTCAGAGAGACAGGCACAGAATCCCACAGGCTATTTTCAGGTAATTTGAAATGTTGTCAGGACAATAGAAACCACTTTTATGATATTAAAATGGAGAGTGGAATGCGTTTGGATAGAAAAGGGCCCCAAACAAAATCACATGGATCGGTGTGGAGTGCAGCATAGAAGTGAGTATAGAAATCAGTAAATATCTATTGCATGCCGACTATATGCTAGACACTTTTCAGGCACTGAAATAATGCAGTGATTCTTACTACTTTTATAAGTGTTAGTTTATAGTACAAAACAACAAATCAATAATCAAATACAGTAAAATAAATCAAATTTACTTCCAACAGTGATGTATCCTATAAAAACAAAAATGCATTTAATAAAATGTGTTGAATAAGTAAGAGATGTGATACTTCCGGGAATGTGGTCTGTTGTCGATGATCTGCTATGACACGTTGTGAGCAGACCTAAAGGATAAACACCCTGAAGAAGGTGGTGTCAGATGGAATGGCAAGAGCAACGCCATGAGGGTGGCAGGAAGTGAACGTGTTCAGAGACGGGAAGGATCAGAGTGAGTGGAGCGGAGCTTGGCTTGAGGTCCTGGAAAGTGCAGAAGATTGTGTTTGAGTCATGCTTATGATAGCACCTTATGGTGCCCAGATTGAGAGGAACCAACAGGGTTTAGAAATGGATTAGCTGTGTTGAGTGTGAGGAAAGAAGTCAAGAATAACTCGCGTTTCTGGCAAGAGAAGCCAGGTAACCAAGACAGAGGGAAAGATGGGACTAAGGGGAAAACAAGTTCAATTCTTGATGTCTAAAGTTGTGCTGCCTATTGTCCACAGGAGTAAATGTGGAAAATTGGGAAATTTGGTACATGGGCTGAGAGTTGAGAAAAACATAGTAAGATTTATCCTGTAAGACAATGAACATAGAATGTATAGAGGTCATTTGACTTGCCCAGGAATATAGCTACTGAGTGGTAGAAAGGATACAATGTTTTTGTTGTTATTGTTGTTTTGTTTTTTTCTTCTGAGTTTTGCATTAGATCTAATGGTGCTTGTCTTGATCTGCTACTTAGCTATTTTTGGAGGTCTCACTTCATTTGTTCAAGAACATTCTCATTTGCCAGATGATCACAATATGTGAAGTACCTACATCCATAGAGTTCATGGGGAGGGAGATGGAAGAAAATAAAATGAAGTATTATGTGACAAGGCTCTTTATTCACATAAGATGTTAAATGAATAATACATATAATCTGTGTATATGTAATTTCATTCATGTTAATATTTTGTCCTCAAAGTCATTACATTTATTCCACCTGTCACATATTTATACACACAATTATATTAAATAGCTTGTTTCTGTACATGATAATAACATTTGTTCCATTTTCATCATGACATTGATTACACCTTCTTTCTGTCTGGTTGCCTGGCTGTCGTCTTCCTTTCTTTCCTTTGTTTCTCCTCCTCTTGCTTCCCACCTGCATTCTCTTCCATTATTCATTGCAGAATTCCCTTGTTTACAGTGCTAGCTCTGCTGAGACAATATAACCTAGTGACTGAGAGTACAAACGTCAATGACAGGCACCTCGGATGAACCCTGAATGGTTGTTATTATGTCTTGGTTACCTATGTCTTTGGTGGCAATGTCAGTACCTCCTTCCTACTAATTCTGGGTATAGGAATGAGTTGCTGGGCTCAGTGGTGCACACCTGTAAACCCAGCCACTTGACAGGCTGAAGCAGGAAGGTCACAAGCTCAAGGCCAGAGGCAGCCTGCATAACTTTGTAAGACTCTGTTCCCGGATAAAATATTTAAAAAGAGGTTAAGGGTGCAGCTCACTGGTAGAGCACTTTCAAAATATGTGTGAGGCCTTGGGTTCAGCTCCCCTCCTGACAGAAAAAAAGAAGAAAAAAAAAGAAAAAAAAAGGGAATGAGTAAACACATAGGAGAGGCCCTGCCACACAGTAAATGTTAAGATAAGTGGAACTCTGATGGGCAGGATTTGCCGCAGACCAGCTGCAGCCTAGATAGAATCCAGGGTTCCCCTAAGGCAGATGAGGAGTCTGCGGTGGGTAACAAACACAGCAGCTCGGAGGCAGTGTGATCTTGTTCCGTTTATTTCCAGATTATCCAGCCTTTTTATACAGAATTACCATTCATTAAATCTTATGAAAGGTCAGAAAAAGACAAGGAAGTTGGTTGCATTGATGGAATCACCTGATCAATTGTCACATGAGTGGCAGGTGGTAACCAATTAAAGTGGAAGAGGAACTCAGAGACAAAGTGTGATTATTTTAAAGAAATAAACCAAGATGACCTGAGCATCTGCATTTCCTGTAACAATCGACTATTCTTAATCTTTAATGCAGGAATTTAGTGTGGTTAACTGCCACCTGTGTGTCACCCCATTGAGTCTGTTGTTATGAAGAATGGGTGCTTTTGCTTACTATAGAGCTGTCAGTACAAAGGCTTTTTTTAAAGGAGTTTATGCTGTTGAAAGTCATTCAGGGATTTCCATTCAAGAAAGCCTGAGGCTTGTCAACTCCCAATCTGAATCAGCATAGACCACAGAGCCAGAAGATTATTTTTCACTAATATTTCTAGAAATCTACAATAGTGACCAATTAAGATTTAAGAAAAGATGGGGTTCCAAGTCCTTTTCCATGAAGAGACCTTTTTGGAGGTACTATTCCCCTTTTGGCAGACTTTCCCTCCGAGGCTAGGAGTACTCCTCCCCTTTCAGTGGATTTTCCTTCCAATGCCTTTATTAAAGATACTCTTCCTCATGTGGGCACTCTGTCTACCCATCACGAGTGGATCTGGACCCAGCAAGGATTGAGTTGAGAGGAATACAATCATGAATGGTTCTGCTGATGGCCTCTTATAACCCAGCATGTATGGAATCAAGCATATTTAGAAATGAGCACAAATAATAAGTGTTCTGATTACTAGTATAGCTAAAAATGACAGCAAAGATACTATCTGGTATACTAGGAAGAGTTTCACATAAAATAAATATACTTAGGTCTATGGGATAAATCACAGTTATTTATCTGATCCTATTAGAATCTCTTTATGAATATAAAAGTAAAAGCCGGTATTCCCCTACGGTGACTACCATGGGATCTAGCCTGAAACAAGCTCACAATACATTGAGTTTTGCATTTTTTGAGTCAACAGGATTGCAAACAAGGCACATATGATCCTGTATTAAAACTCTAGTATCAACTGTAATTAAAGAGTTGATAGGACCAGAGGAGATGGTTAAAGGCAGCCAGCAGGGATCTCAGCCCTGTGACTGGACTCCAGAAGGACTCACTGGAGGATACTCTGGGTCAGATCCCGTCAGATCTTGGAAGCTAAGCAGGGTTGGGCATGGTTAGTATTTGGATCAGAAACTGCCTGGGAACACCAGCTGCTGTAGGCTTGGGAGAAGGACCCAGCAACCCACTCCCAAAATTCAATGTGCCATTAAAAACCCTATGAACAGAAGAGAAGCACTGACAATATGAGTCAGATACTGACTCAAAGGCACCTAACAACAACAACAAACCCATTCCTCTGAAATTATTTGGAAACTTAGTGTTTTTGTATTATCAAATTAGTTAGAGCTATGTGATGTGACAGATACTTACATTAATTATGAAGGATGTACAGGAAATCATAGAATATCAATCTCTTGGAGTTTGTATTTGAAATATATGCACAGAATCATACAAATCAAATTCATAACCCAAACAGAGTAATTATATATTTTTGAGAAAGTAGTAGGTAGATTCTACTCTGTCTTGCAATCTTGTAAAGATTTAGGAGTATCTTTGTAATTTTAAAATATTTCCCTAGGGAATAAATAGTTCCTCATATATCTTTAAACCATCATGATGTCTGAAATGATGCCCCAAATCAAGGATATAATTTTAAAGAGAAAAATTTTTTTAAAGGAACCATTTTTTCTTAATCTGCATCAAACCAGGGAGAGGGAGAGATAAGTCTCTCTCTCTCTCTCTCTCTCTCTCTCTCTCTCTCTCTCTCTCTTTCTCTCTCACTCACTTCTATCTCTACCTCTCCTCATTTACCCACCACCCTCTCTCTCTCTGCCTCTTTATTTGCTGTCTGTCTCTCTTTTTTGGTGTTTCTTTCTTTTGTGCCAAGGGTTGTGATTCTTATTTTATACATACTTTCCCATCTTCTGTAAGAGAGTTTATACATATGAACTTCTTGTAGAAGATAAAGGCATTTATTTTAGGAAAACAACTTTTCAATCAGCCCATGAGATCAGAAAAGTCACTGCTCAGAAGTGATTGTTCACAATCACCCAAGAATGCTGCATTAGTTTTCTTATTTTATTTCACAAAAGTTTAAAGAAATAATCATATATGTAGGAATTGTAGCACTTGAAGTTCTTTTAAGATTGTAAGTGGTTATAAAAATGAATCTTCAATTTTAAAGCACCACCTATTCAGCCTTGTGGATACTTGCGTCTTTGTGCCTGGCAGGCAGAAATGTAAGCGCAGAGACTCTGGCTGATGTTTCTATAAGTCAAATCTCTTGACATCTGTTCTCCTGATAGCCCTTAAGCAAAAGAACGTCAAAGCCAATAGATCAGTTCACCTCATCAAAATCAATTTCAGTCTTCAATCATTTAGTACAGGCTGACCTTATGATGCCTGTAGAATTCATCAAAAATAGTTACTTGGGTTTTAAAATCTATTTGTGTTTTAGTTGGGAAATCAGAGGTGCATTTGACCTCTGAAATCTTTTCTAACTTGAGATTAGAGTACAGCTGACTTTGATGGTTTCCATGTGAATTGTCCAAGGGAGCATGGCGGAGAGGGTGCATTATGTCATAATTTCATGTAGGCCATTATTTTTATGAAACTTATGGATTGCACTTGTATTTTCCATTTCTGTAATTAAGATATGATTGGCACATAAATGAAAATTATTGGCCCTCATGGTAGTAATTCAACCAGATTAAAGTGTGTTATCCAAATGATCTTTTGTGCATATATAATGCATTGTAATTTTCCCAGAAGAGGCTGGTTCTCTCCCTATTAGATATTTTTAGACAATCTATTTGCTAATGAGTACAAATATGTTAGTGGCACCATGAAGTGTTTACTATACAGAGTTAATTAGAAAGAGATTTACTATACACAAAGGAAATAATTCAAAATGAATGTTTTCTTATCAGTATAAATTTTTATTAACAGATTAAAGTTAATAATCAAATTTCAATGTGAATTATACTTTTGAGGAATTGTTTGTGGTTTATTTCCTATTAGTATTTTAAACACACCAAGAATTTTATAACTTTTAGTCCTCATAGCATAGCATTTATTTCCATAGTCAGATGTTATTTATTATTTGTAGCAACATATAATTTTTTTCCTAAATAGATAACTCACATTTCTTTCAATAGGGAAGTAAAATTAATTAATACCTTTGTTAATAATTCTTACTAAAACTTGAATGTTAAGGACTGAAAATATAACACTTTGTTATTGGTAAGTTGGCATTTGGACATAGTTTTAATAGAAGTTTCAAATTTTTTATCAATTTGTGCCACCCATTATTCTCACAAATAGTATTTAAAACACATGTATTCTGAAACTCTGTTTTAGTACAATTTATATTAGTTTCTAATTTAACACTACGATAAATCCAAGAATCTGGTCTCTTGTAACTCTGGATAATATCTCAGACATCTCTGAAATCATCCTTGATTTTTATATTACCAATGTTTTCAGCCCATGTTTATTTCCTCCTGTAAGATCTTTTCATAGTTTGCTCAGGCAGGAGGCCTGATGTATTTACTAATAACAGGATGTGGCATCACTGTCATGACAGCTTGTATTATCCCATATTGTTACTGGTTGTATAGCCGTAATTTAAGATTATTTCCATAATGAAGCAGAAAACTTTCATTCCTGAGTGGCTGCCAAAGTTTCACCTAACCACAGGAACATTTTGTTTCTTTATTTATTTTGCAGTACTTGGGGGCTGAGTTGAGGGCCTCATGCATACTTTGCAAGTGTTCAACCACTGAGCTGTACCCAGGCCCCTTCTTATTTTTTATTTTGAGACAGGGTCTCACTAAGTTAAGCAGGCTGCCTCTGGCCTTGAACATGTGATCCTCCTGCCCCTGCCTCCCTAGTTGCTGGGATTACTAGTGTGCACCATCATAGCCAGCATGCATCACTTGTTATTGTGTGTTACTGTCTAACAATTTTTCTCAACTACTCATTTTTTTTTTGCATTTGATCTGCCAGGTATATTTTAATCTGCCAGGTGATAATTTATTCTCTTCCCTATATTTTTAAGATTTAAATTTTTTCCACAAAGTGAATATGGCCAACAGACATACAGTATCTTTAAATACTTTTAACATTTAGATGATCTTTGTCATTTAAAAAAAACTTTTGTGTTTTTAAATTGAAAATATTTGTACTTATTTAAGGGTATCATAATTTAATACATGTATAATGTGTGCAATGACCAAGTAAATGTAATTATTTCCATTTCTTTACATATTACCATTTCTGTGTAGGTTATTTTTTATATCTACTCTATAGTTTGTTAGAAGCTTCATCTACTTATATAACATTGTGATACTAAAATTAT